>PVJS01005899.1:43916-62222 GCA_004027185.1 Glis glis
GCCGGGGGCGTAGCGCGGAGGTAGAACGCCCCTGCGTTCAATCCCCGGTACTGCAAAAAAAAAAAAAAAAAAAAAAAAAAAAGGTGATCAGGCCACAAGAGCTCTGCCCTCATGAATGGACTGTGCCATTATCACAGGCGCAGGTTCCTAATTCAAGGATGAGCTGGACGCCTTCCCACCCCTTGGCCTCTTTTTCTCCTCTCCCTCCCTGTCCCTCTTTCTCTCCTGGTCACAGGCACCCTGCCCTCTTGCCCTTCTGCCTTCCACCATGAGATGATAAAGCAAGAAGGCCCTTGCCAGGTACGGGCCCCTCGACCTTGGGCTGCCCAAACTGTAAGCAATACATTTGTTTTCTTTATAAATTACCCAGTCTGTGGCATTCTGTTATAGCACTGTGAAATGAACTGCAACCACCCGGAAGGTTCAGCACAGCAGTACCCGAGCCTCTTTCCACCTCTTAGCCCTGTGGAAGGCTTCCTCAGCTCTCCAGAAGCAAAGTCCTCAAGGCTCAGACCAGAGCAGTGAATACAGTGCTGCCGGCGACTCTCAATGAGTCTCTGTGTGCCTGGGGGAGGCACTTCCCAGGCAGAGCGGACAACAGTGGCTGGCAGAGGCCCTGGATGGGGAGCCGAGCCAGTGCACACTTCCTGGGAAGCAGCGTTGGCACCAGCAGGGAGTGAGGTCACAGCCATAACAGCGCTGGCACTAGCCATGGGCCCACAGTGATGGCAGCATGCAAATGACCCTACAAGGCACCGCAGCACCAGATGAGCTGGAAATTGACTGCACACAGGCATGGTGGATTCTCCTTATTCCCATGGGAAAGGAGATAAGCAGAGATAGAATCTGTCTTCCACCAAGGAGAGCAGCATCCCTTCTTGTTTCTTCTTTCCAGAGCATGTCTCATAGGAGAAAGCAGACCAGGGCAGCTTGAAAAGATTTTTGGCCCAACCCTACACAGAAGAAACCAGATACTAGAAAACAATAGAAGAAAAAAATATATATACTTCCATGCAGTCCAAAATAAGCATAAGAGAACTCTGAGATTTAAAACTAGACTGTGCCAGGCGTGGTGGCGCACGCTTGTAATCCCAGTACTTGGGAGGCAGAGACTGGAGGATCCGGGTTCGCGGCCAGCCTCAGCTACTTAGTGAGGCCCTCTGCAACTTCGCGAGACCCAGTTTCAAAATAAAGGATAAAAAATAGGGCCGGGGGTATAGCTCAGAGGTAAAATGCCCCTGGGTTCAATCCCCAGTACCTCAAAAAAAAAAAAAAAACTAGACTGTGACAAAAAAATACTTGGAAAGACAAAATTTGAGATAATGAGGACAAGGTTGAAATGTCTCCTCCTGGTATTTTTGTGTACCCTCAAATTAGGTCCTTACAATGTCATCCATTATTTAAACATGTAAGTCCCAGAAACAATGAAAAACAATGTTTTATCTATCATTACTGGGTTCTCATGGAGTGAGGAAATTTCATTCAAGCTGTTAAATGACACCCTTATTGTTTCACCTCTGGACCTACCACTGGTGATAATGCTTTTGTTGCCCCTCTTCTCTTGTGAATCTCTAATTTCCTAATGCTACACCTAGTTTTGTCCTGTAGAGGTGATACATGGCCCTTCCTGTGTAGATCCCATAGTCACCAATCTGGGTCAAACATGCAAAACGTCCTTGGGTGTCATGTTCTACAGTGACCTCAAACTAAACTCATCTGCTCTCCCACATCTACCAAACTTGCACTTCTTACTTCTATTCATGGAGTAGGCTCTCCCTCTGCTATGGTCTGAATGTGCTCCCCAAACTTCATGTGTTGAAAATTTATCCTTCATTCATCAGCAGTGGGAAGCAGGGCACAGTAGGAAGCATTTGGGTTATAAGGGCTCTGCCTCCCAAATGGATTAATGCCACTATAGAAAGGGCTTGTAGAGCCAGGCATGGTGGTGCACACCTGCAATCCTGTGCTTGGGAGGCTGAGACAGGAGGATTTCAGGTTTGAAGCCAGCCTCAGCAACTTAGTGAAACTGTCAGCAACCTAGCAAGATCTTATTTCAAATAAAAATTTTTAAAAATAGGGCTGGGTATGTAGCTCAGAGGTAGAATGCCCCTGAGCTCAATCTCCAGTATGATGATGATGATGATGATGAAGAAGAAGAAGAAGAAGAAGAAGAAGAAGAAAGAAAAGAAAAGAAGAAAAGAAAAGAAAAGAAAAGAAAAGAAAAGAAAAGAAAAGAAAGAAAGGAGAAAAGGAGGAAAGGAAGAAGGGAGGAAGGGAGGAAGGGAGGAAGGGAGGAAGGAAGGAAGGGAGGAAAGAAGGAAGGAAAATAAGAAGAGAAAGCTTGTGGGAGTGAGTCCACCCCTTTCCATGTGATGAAACAGCAAGAAGGCCTTCACCAGATGCGGGACCCTTGATCTTGGACTTCCCAGCCTCTACAACTGTGAGAAATAAAAGTCTGTCTTTATAAATTACCCAGTCTCAGGTATTCAGTTACAGCGGTACAAAACCCATTAGGACACTCTCACTCACTGTATCCAGGTGGTTCTACTTACTGGTGTCTCTCAAGTCCACCCCCTCTCTCCACCCTTACTGCCAACTGTGTCAGCTGAGCATCAGTGAAGGGCACAGGAAGCGCATGTTGGGGCACGGAGCTGAACAGCAGGGCAGCCTTGTCCTGGGGACTAGAGAGCTAGGTTCTCACTAAGAGTCAGCAGAAGTATTTTCAGCAGGTTAGTGACATGATTGGATTTGAGTTTTGGAAAGATCACCTTGACTCTGAGTAGAGACAGATGGGAGACCATCAAGACCAGCAGCCAAGAGACCGGTTCGGAAGTTCTTGCCGTGTGTCAAAATGATGATGTGGCTTCTCTAATTATATCTCACTCTAGGCTCCTTTCATCTTCACTAAAAACTGTGGACAGCTGGTCCCCCAAGTAAAAGCTCCAAGTACAAGAAGTTATTTTCCTTAGCCTGGCATTTAATACCCATGGCCCATTTTGAAAGTCATTCTTTAAAAAACTTCATTTTAAAATCTACTCAAATAACAACAAAAAGGTTCATATATAACTCCTATAACTCAATAGTGAAAAAAAATCTAAAAACCCAATTTATTTTTTTTAACTTTTTATGTTCATTTATTGGTGCATTGTAAATTGTAATTATACATTTTGATATATGTCAGGGTATGAACATCATACATGCACACATTGCACATTTAAAAATGGGCTAGGGGCTGGGGAGATGGCTCAGTGGTAGAGCACTTTGTAAGTGTGTGCAAGGCCGTGGGTTTGATCCCCAGTACCACCAAATTAATTGATTAATTAAAACTAAAAATGGGACCGGGCGTGGTGGCGCACGCTTGTAATCCCAGTACTTTGGGAAGCGGAGACCGGAGGATCCGGGTTCGCGGCCAGCCTCAGCGCTCTCTCTCTCTCTCTCTCTCTCTCTCTCTCTCTCTACTTAGTGAGGCCCTCCGCAACTTTGTGAGACCCGGTTTCAAAATAAAGTATAAGAAATAGGGCCGGGGGTGTAGCGCGGAGGTAGAACGCCCCTGGGTTCAATTCCCGGTACCACAAAAATAAAATAAAAAATAAAAATGGGGACTTGAGAGGCTGAGAGAGGAGAATTACAAGTCCGAAGCTAGTCTCAGCAACGTAGCAAGACCCTCAGCAACTTAGCAAGTCCCTGTCTCAAAATAAAAAATAAAAAGGGCTAAGGGTATAGCTCAGAGGTAAAATGCCCCTGTGTTAAATCCCAACTCCCCCCAAAAATTAAAAACAAAAATGGAGGGCTGGGGATGTAGCTCAGTGCTAGAGCGATTGCCTTGCATGTGTGAGACCTTGGGTTCAATCTCCAGTGTGCCAAAAAAGGGGGGGGGCTTAAGACTTGAATAGACATTTCTCTCTAAAAGAAACATAAGAATGACCAACAGGAATATGAAAAGGTACTTGTTGTCACTAATCATCAGAGATATGCAAATCAAATCCATGATTAGCTATCAGGATGGCTGTTATCAAAAGAAAGAAGAAAGAAATCAAGTGTTCAAAAAGATATGGGGAAAGATATTGGAACCTCTGTACACTGTTGGTAGAAATCTAAAATGGATCAGCCAGTATGGAAAACAGTTTAAAGATTCCTCAAAAAATTAAAAACAGAATTACCATTGATCCAGCAATCCTATTTCTAGGTCTTTATCCATAATATTAAAGTCAGGATCTTAAAAAGATAGTCACATTCCTATGTTAGTTGCAGCACTATTCACAATAACCAAAATATGTAAACAACCTAAATGTCCAATGTCCATCAACAGATGACTAGACAAAGAAAATATGCAACAGAATACTAATTACCCCTAAAATATGCAACAACATGGATAGACCTTACAGACATTATGCTAAGTGAAATAAACCAGTCACAGGCAGACAATATTTCATGTTTCCACTCACATGAGGTATCTATAATTATCAAATTCATAGAATAAGAGTGGAATGGTGGAATAAAGTTTCAGTCAAGCAAGATGAATAGCTCTAGAGATCTGCTGTCCAACACTGTACCCATACTCAACATTAATACATTGCACACTTAAAATTTCATTAATAAGGTCAACCTCGTGCAAGTGTTCTTACCACAAAAAAATTCTAAGGAAGAATCACTTGAAAAAAAGAAGGCAATGCAGCAGGCAGGATTGTAAAGTGTCCCTGTGATGCCCCACCCCACAGATATTCCCCCTTGAGTGTGGGTGGAGCTAGAACTTGCCTTTAGCCAAGAGAAAACAGCAAAGGTGGGATGTGCTCACACCCAGGATCATGCTCCAGTTTATGGCAAAGGTGAAGAGATTTTGCAGATGTAATTACAGCCCACAATCAGTTGGCTTTAAGTTAATCAAACTGAGATTTTCCTGGGTGGCCTGACCTACTCAAGTGAGTCCTTGAAAAGAGAGTCCAATACGTGGGAGGTTTCCTTTGCTGGCCGTGAAGGAGGAAGCTGCGTGCGGCGAGAGAGAGTCCCTGAGCAGGTGCCACGGCAAGGAGCCTGGGTGGCCCTGGTTGATGGTATCAAGGACACAGAGACCTCAATCCTACACTGTCAAAAACCCCAAAGCTTTACAAAGGAACATCCCACTCAATGCCTTAATTTCAGCCTTCAAGACCTTGAGCAGAGGATGCAGACAAGCCATGCCCAACTCCTGCCCCACGGAAATGGTGTAATAATACCTGCATGTGGTGCTAAACCACCAAGTTTGTGGTATTTGTTACACAACACAGAAAATTAATACAGACACAAGGCTATTTTCTCACACTGACTAATTTTCTTACAGCCCAGGTGAGGTTTTGTTTCCTTCATGGAGCTTTTCCTTACAAAAATCTCTCCCTTCTCTGAAGACCAACATTTCTTTTTGATATCTAATCCTATTATTTTATTATTCATGTTTCATACATGTAAGTTTGGTCTTCTTGGAGATACCTTCTGCTGTGGCATAAATGTTTGCCCACCCTCCCCCCCAAATTCATACATCAAAATCCTAATCCTCACGGTGACAGTATTAGAAGGTGGAGACATTTGACAGTAAATGGGATTAGTGCTATTATAAAAGAGACCCCAGAAGCTAGGGGTGGAGGTGCATACCTGTAATCCTACTACTTGGGAGGCCAAGACAGGAGGACCACAGGTTCAAGGCCAGCCTCAGAAACTTAGACCCTGTTTCAAAGTAAAAAATAAAAAGGGCTAGGGGTGTAGCTCAAAGAAGGCCCCTGGGTTCAATGCCCAGTACCAAATAAATAAATGAGACCCCAGAGATTAGCTCTCCCTTCTGCCACATGAGAACAGAGCAACAAGATGCGGTCTCTGAGCCAAAGAAGAGGCCCTCAGTGGGCATCAAATCTGCCAGCATCTTGACCTTGGACTCACCATCTAGAACTGTGAGGAATAAATTCCTGTTGCTTATAAGCCCCATCTAAAGAATTTTGTTATAAAGCCCAAATAGACCAGGACACCTTCATTCATCTATTCATGCATCAAACACCAGTTGGGTTTTATTTCTTATACATCAATGAGTCGCTCTGTGTTTCTGTTTTTTTCTTCTTTTCATGGTTCTTTAGCTCTTCCAAGATGAATTTCACAGTTTGTCATAGGAAACTCTCTAATTCAAAGAGCGGCAAAGGTTAACCTGTCTACATTAGCAAAAGGCTCAAATTAAAAATATTTCTGATGAAATAAAATTCTTTTAAGTATTATATAAATCATAAGGACAAATAATGCCCATTAACAGTATGGAAAAATCATTTTATTAGAATGGATGTATGATCTTGAAAAGGAATGGGTTTAACACCTATTTCTAACTTTATCACATCTACCTTTCAAAGTAATTGCATTTAAATTAACAAGTCTTGACTTTGTAATACAAATTATCAAAAGTTTTGACTTTGTAATATAAATGATCAAAATCTATAGAACTTTCAATGACACTCCATTCACCAAACATATCCTTTCATGAATGCACATAAATTTTGCTTATCCATTCAGTAAATGCTATTGCTTTCCTACTGTTCATTAGAGACTTTTCCCCAGGAAGTTCAAAGATAAGCAGGACGCCAACCTTGTGGGTACACAAGGAGCTCACAGTCCAATGGGTAAGGGAGCTACATAACCAAAATTAAAATACGGCATAGTAAGTATTGTGATGTGGGCCCCATGAGTAGGTGAGCTTGGGAACTATGAGTCAAGTGTACAAGGGACAGCAAAGGTCTTGGATTCCAAGTGCTATCCACATGCATTATGCAAGTGAAGATGTAATGTGCTCTTAAACCTTAGTTCAGTCAATTCTGGATTGTCTAGGGAATAAGTAACTGGTTTCTGGGTTATCCAGAGCACAGAACAGCAACATATAGGTATTTGTAGGAGAAAATACACAGTAACTAAAACTATAAGATCAACAAAAACATCACCATTCCCATGACTTGTTGTTTGGCCAAATGAGAGTCAGTATTTGCAAACCCTTTACCATGGAGAGAGAGCCCCCTCCCCCACCATCAGCTGAGTAGGTAATGCCAACTCTGCTGAAGCTTTGGGGGACCTCCTGGGATAGTGGATCCCAACACCCCAACAGTCACAACTGTGGGGGTGCAGGAGATAGGCAAAGGGAAAGGGAAGGGGGAGGGGAGGCAGGAGTGCTCTTTGCACAGCTGTCTTTCCATAACCATAAGCAGAAGGTTCAGCCAAGAAATAGACAAAATAGCAGACCATCAGGACACTGTCCTCTTACAGGAACCTACATAAGGCTTAGTTTCCTCAACTACCTATCTGCATTGTTCTTATTTTCAGATGAATTTTGAAAAGCAGATTATCAGAACATTAGAAGTAATGTTAACTAAATATACCTGCATTAAAATGATTTTTCAGGAGCTGAGCATGGTGGCACAAGCTTGTAATCCCAGTACTTGGGAGGCTGAGACAGGAGGATCACAGGTTCGAGGACAGCCTCAGCAAGTAGTTAGGCTCTCAGCAATCTAGCGAGACCCTGTTTCAAAATAAAAATTTTAAAAAATAGGGCTAGGGGTATAACTTGGAGGTAGAATGCCTCTGGGTTCAATTCCCAGTGCCACAAAAAAAAATGATTTTGCAGTTCAGTTTGATCCTTTGTTTTATTTTTTTGTGGCACTAAGGATTGAACCCAGAGGCATTCTACCTCCAAGCTATACCCACAGCCCTTTTATTATAGTTTTTATTTTGAAACAGGTTCTCGCTAAGTTGTTGAGGGGCCTGCTAAGTTGCGGAGGCTGGCCTCAAACCTGTGATCCTCCTGTCTCAAGCCTCCCAAGTACTGGGATTACAGGTGTGCACCACCACACCCAGCTTGACCCTTTAACAGGAAGTTACCACTCTAAAGAGTTACTCTCTCCCCTAAGGAGGAACTAGAGCTATCAAATTTAAAATAATGCATGTGAGCTTTATCAGACAACAGGACCTTTTCTTCTTCTTTTGCAGTGCTGGGGATGGAACTCAGGGCCTTGTGCATGCTAGGCAAGCGCTCACTGCTGAGCCACACCCCCAACTCTATCATTAGCCACCAGGTATCCACTGAAAGCAATGAATAAGGTGCTTAAAAACATATTCTAGAATACTTGCATGCCTTTTGTAGGTTTTACAGATAGATGTATGTGTATTTTTCCTGTTATAACAGTACAGTCTTAATACATATTCAAGTAGCTCAGTCTTTCAAAACACTATTAACTTTTCAAAGGGCCTTGATATCTATTGAAATTTTGGCCATAGCCCTATGAGATAAAGCAGGTATTATGAACCCCATTTTATGCTCAAAAACATTTAGACACAGAGGTTAGGTGGCTATTAGTATGCTAAAATCATGTGTATTTATAATGTCAGTGGTGGCATGGGCATATCAAAAGTCTTTGAAACTCAAGATGTTTACCACTTATCATGGTATCATTTTAATTATATGATTATTAACCACTTAGAATACTGATCTGTTTCCTCTTTCCTAATTACAAATTTTCCCAACAATGTCAACAAAATTCAGAAAGAAGGAGTTGAAAATTCATTCATTCAAATTACAAATATTTGCTGAGCATCTATATAAAAGGTGAATAAAGCATTTGGGTGATCCAAAGTACCCAGGAAGCTAAAAATAAGTGAGGGAGATTGTGCACATACAGCAATTATCAAGGTGAAATGTGGTACGAAGCACAATTAAAATTGGAAAGGGGGGAACAGGAATTCAGAAGAAAAAAGATATCACTTACAGATGAAATTTCTACAAAGACCTCATCAAGGCATTATTGTAAAATCTCCCTAAAATCAGTTCCTTCTCGTTTCTCTTTTCTTTTCTTTCTTTTTTTTTTTTTTTTTTGCAGTACTGGGGATTGAACCCAGGGGCATTCTACCTCCGAGGTACACCCCAGCCCTATTTTGTATTCTTTATTTTGAAACGGGGTCTCACTAAGTTGCAGAAGGCCTTACTAAGTAGATGAGGCTGATTGTGAACCTGCGATTCTCCTGTCTCAACCTCCCAAGTACTGGGATTACAAGCGTGCGCCACCACGCCAGGCATCGTTTCTCTTTTCATGACTACAGTGCAACCACCTGTTTAGTCATTTAGTCTGAGAAGTGCGGTGTACCACGATAGCCCCTCTCCCTAGAGACCTGCTCTCTCGACTCTTCTCCCTATGAATTTCCTGCCCCCCACACACATGCACATGTGCACACCCAGATACACACACACATAGACACACACCGATACACACACATACCCAAAGACATACACAAATGTATGCAAAACCCTCGAGTTAATCAATTGCCAAAATTCTCTTGGCCGAGGCCCTGGATCTGCCAATGTTCACAGTGATCCTCGGAAGATTCCCTCGATAAAACTTGAGATCCCAGGGGCAAGTGCGACTATTATTCTCAGAGCTGAGACTGATCATCACTTAAGCAAGACATGCCGCGGTCTCTGCCACCCTTCCAAAACGTGGGTCTCTGCCACCCTTCCAAAACGTGCACACCTGCCCCTGGGAAGCAGAGCACGTGAGGGCTGTAAACTGCCTAGGAATCACACCTGCCTAGGGTTGTGCCTCCATAGAATAATGAAGAGGAAAGTGCTCCCCTCAAGCTGGCAAATGAGCTAAGATGGTTGGAGGTCATTGCAGACCTCCATTTTGGCACAGAACAAAGAAATAAGAAAGTTCAAATACCTCCTCCCCCCTTTGCAGACAGCCACTTGGTCGCATGTCCCACAGCAGCATGATAGATACCAGCTCTGGGTCCCAGGGCTATTCTGAGTTTGAAAAATCTCACTGTGAGGCTGAGGGCAGCCCTGCCAATGTCTAAACAATGTTTGGCCCTGCATTTGTGAGTGAATCAAAGGTGGAAAGCCTTTCTGCTCAGGCTCAGGGATACAATTTACCTCATTATAAATAAAATGCAATACAAAATCAACGTACAACCTTGTCCGTTTAGTAGACTATTTCTCTATATCTTCCCTGACTGTGCCTGAGCACCTGAAGTCAGTACAGGATCACTGGCCTGGATCCTGGCCACAGGTCCCCCAGGTCCCAGCCAAACCAGGATACCAAACCGCGCACTGGACCCCAACAGCACACAAAACAAAACTCTATCATCATTTTCCTCTGCAATACATCTGCTTTCCTAGCATTAAGGTAAAAAATAATTTTTTTTTGGTTCCTTACACTCTAGAATAGCTTCTGGGATGAGTCAGATAACTGACGCTTCTTTAAAATGCTTCCAGGCCAAATCGGAACTGATCACTTTTTTCGTTTACATAATGTGCACCAGGGAAAGCAGCAGAGGCTCTCAACCTGTTCCTCAGCACCCAGCACTCCACTCACATGCGAGAGGACTCTGTTGAAAACACTGCCCTGCACTGCGGTGTGGCTCAGCGGTAAGGGGCCACCCAGGGCCTGAGGTCTAGAGGGTTAGAGGATGGGAATCTCCAGCGTCAGAGCCTCCTGACCAACTTTTCTTGGCTCTCTCCATTTCTGGGCAACAAAGAGAGCCTCGAACGAGAAAGAATGCAGGTAAAAGGAAGGACATTGAGCGTGAAGGGAGGGGAGTTATATTCTGACCCAAGAAAGTGGACATTACTTAACCTGGAACTGTTGATTCACAATCTTTTATGCATCCCAACCCACCTGAGGCATAGGACACACACCTATCAGCAGCAGCAGAGGGAAACTCATTTTTAGCAGGAAAAGTTTGCAAAAGACTTTCTCAAACAAGACCAGCTGATTGGGAATCCAGAAGAGTAGGTAGCCGGGTGTAGTGGCACACATGCCTGTAATCCCAATACTTGGGAAGCTGGTTCTGAAGAAAAGCTCTCCAGGACAGGGCCTAGGAAACGAAGGGACCCTCTACTGTAGAGACCAGAAAGCCCAGGAGGAGGGGGAGCGGGGTGTGTGTGGAGGGGGACTGGAGGCTCTCAGGGTCAAGGCCAGCCTCAGCAACTCAGGGAGACCTTCAGCAACTTGGTGAGACACTCTTTCAAAATAAAAAAGATTGAGAGTATAGGTCAGAGGTAGGATGCCCCTGGCTGGATTCAATCCAGAGAGAGAGAGAGAGAGAGAAGAGAAAGAGAGAGAGAGGCCTATTGGTTAATTATGAGGATAGTACCTCAGAGCTTTTTAGTTATTTATTTTAAGCCCAGCTATTCATGGCACGCATTTGCATCGTGCTGCCTCTCCTTCCACCATCAAATATCCCCAGCACGTGCTTCTGGTGACACTGTGAAGAACCCACAGAATAAGTGGATTCTTTTCATCTGCTCACAAGCCTGTTATAAAACACACATATTGGCCAATAGTCAAAGAAAGCCCTATAGGTGTCTTCAGTTTGCAAACATTTACATTTGATGCTCCAGATCGGTCACTTAAGCATTACATAGAATGGCAATGTATGTTTTTTCTAATAGAAGAAATTTTTTCTTTATTAAAATTTTCGAGGGGCTGAGGATATAGCTCAGTGGTAGAGCACCTGCCTAGCATGTGTGTGGTCCTGAGTTTGATCCTCAGCATCAAAAACAAAACAAGCTGGGCACAGTGACATGCACCTATAATCCCAGTACTTGGGGGGCTGAGACAGAAGAATTGCAGGTTTGAAGCCAGCCTCAGCAACTTAGTGAGGCCCTGTTTCAAAATTAGAAGTAAAATAGGGCCAGAGGTGTAGCTCAGAGGTAGATAGCCCCGGGTTCAATCCATAGCATAACAAAAAATAAATAAAATGAAAAAAGTGCTGGGGGTATAGCTCAGGGGTAGAATGCCCCTGGTTTAACCCCCAGTACCACCAAAACACACACACACACACACACACACACACACACACACACAATATTATCACTATAATAGGAAGAAACTTTCATTTTTGGATATAATGGAGAAACTGGTACTAGACTAATCCTCCTCAGTAAAGATAAAGCTGAACAGCTAGGCACAGTGGCACATGCCTATAACCCCAGTACTTGGGAGGCTGAGACAGGAGGATCACAGGTTCAAGGCCAGTCTCAGAAACTTAGGGAGACCCTATTTAAAAATAAAAACAAATAAATAAAAAGGGCTGGAGGTGTAGCTCAGAGTTAGAATGCACCTTGGTTCAAGCCTCAATACCAAAAAAAAAAAGATAAACAAAATATATGAAGCAACTGCTATCAGACACTGGACAACAGGTAATACAGGACTGATCCCAAAGAGAAGGGGAACACAAAAGGTGTTCACACAAGAGCCTTGGTGTTTTGCCTGGAAACACTTTCTGGAACACAGGCAGAGAAGAGAGAGCATGACAAACAGCACTGCGGGCCCTGGGCTGGCGGCAGCAGCTCGAACTCAGGGCTGCTGAGGTGTCTGGAATTTACAAGTGAGCCAGAGAAAAGGACATGGAAGAGCTCTAGAACTTAGCACAGGGGTCTCCCTGGCTCAGCTGCATATCTGCAGGTCAGTACCCATGGAGAAGAGCAAGCCAATGCTCAATACCTCCTGGACTATGCAGGCTAAATGGAGACTCCGCAGGTCACACGGTGCTGAGAGGTACAGCAGCCCTGACCAAAGCAGACAAACCTCGCTGATCACCCTGCACATTCAACTGAGACTCCAAAAATGCTACTCTAGCCCCAGACTTAGACCTACCCTAATAAAGCTTAAAAATAAGCCAAATAGAATTTATTGACAAGTTAACTGCCTATGAAAACAGAATCAGACCTTCTTTAAAAAAAATCTCAGTATCATAGCATCCCACATCTAACATAAAATCCTAAATTATTTTATATCCAAGTAAACAGGAAAATGTGATCCATAACAAGGAAAAAAAATCTATAGAAACAGATCCAGAGATGACTAAGATTTTGGAAATACCAAACAAGAACTTTAAACCAGCTATGATAAACATATTTAAGGATTTAAAGAAAAAGATCATTATTAATGAACAGATAGGGAATATAAATAGTGAAATGGATACTGTCAAAAAGAAGCAAATGGAAATTCTAGGATTAAAAAATACAAAATATGAAAAAAAATCACTGTATGGACATAAGAGAAGGTTGGGCACCACAGCAATAAAAAAGATCAGTGAACCTTAAGGCAGGCAGTAGAAATTATCCAAAATAAAGCACATAGAGAAGAAAAGATTAAACGAGAGAGACTGACTCTGACTCCGTGGCCTGCGGGACCAAACTAAGAGTGTTTAATCTACATGTAATTGAAACTAGGGAAGGAAAAGAAAGAGAAAATGGAGGGGAAAATATTTGAAAAAATAGTGACTAAAATTTTTCCAATTAAAAGTGCAGTAAACACGCCCCAAGAGTCTAAAATATTCTAAGTAAATTGTGTTATTTAGAAGTATGGTGAACTAAAGTTGACCACAAATGTTTTGCCATTAGTTCCATCAAGAAGTGGTATTTATCCCCTCCTGGGAATCTAGGCTGGCCCTGTGCCCGACAGAATGTGCTGGTAATCTTACTACGTCACTTAGGTTTAGCACTAGGTCTCTCAAGCTGTACTACTCTGAGCAAGTTACTTAACCTCCCTAGGTCTTGACTTTCTTATGTCCAGTAGGAAGACAAGGAGCTAACTTTAGTCTGAGATTCTGTCCAGCTTTTGAAAAGCCTATGTTCCAATAAATAAAAACAAACCACAAAGATATGTCCAAGTGTTACCCTGTAATAACTTGGCAGCTCAGAATCTAACTATCTAAACCAAAATGTGCTTGGGCTTTCCATACCTATTGCTAAGTCAAAATGCACTTAGGTTTTTGGTTAGAATGATGTTCTCTTTATGGTACTGCTGACTATGATCTATAAGCTAAAATTATATAGTAATAGGGTCTTAGCAGCTAAAGGATATTAGTAAAATAAAGATTTAAGGCCCAGCAAGACAGAGTCACATTATTTTTTCTTTCATACTGCTCAGGCTTTAATAATGAATAAATAAATCTGTTAAGTAAATCTGAGGTGGCTAGTAGGGGAAACATCTAATGTGAATTTTTATAAACTCTGATTAGATGAAAGCCTTTTGTCATAGCTGCCAGGTCGAATACTTATCATTTCCATAGTTCCAAAACTACTAATGCCAGGGAAAACAGATGCCCTGAATTTCATCCTTTTTGGAAACAGCTTCTGGTACCCCCCTCGGCGTGTGAAATGGCAAGAGCGCTTCTCACCAACACACATTTCCAGCATGCCTCACTGCATAGAATGAAGAGCCCCAGGCAGCACGATTTGTGCCAAGCACATACGGCAGGGATTATGATTAGTTAGGGGTGAAGATTCAATTCGATGGACTTTTTTCTTCTTACTGTTAGTCACTTTGGTTTTTTTTAAATGGCCAGAATTAATAGTTCAGGCCAGGTAGGCTAGTGTTCAGAATGCTGATTTAATAAAAAGAAAGTTGACATTGCTTGTACTTTCAGGCAAAGTTCTAATTCCTGCACTTAGTGATGCACATGAGCAATTGAGACTATGCAGGCAATAAGAAGCCTAGAGCAGAGTTCTTGTGAAGCGGGGATTAAGGAAAGGGCCATGGTCACATATGGCCCATTTAGCAACAGGATATCGTGACGCCCCATCTTTGCCAACGACACAGCTCTAATTTCAGAGGTCCTTACAGACTTCCTAAATGCCAAATGCTGGTCTACCCCCTCTGGTCCTCCTGTTTGAGAGAGGAAGCCACCCCTGAGGGCCAGCAAGAATCAGATGCCCACACCTGCCTGAGGATCACATTCCTGAGCAAGCAAAGCACGAAGGACCTTTGTCTTCACCCAAGCAGAGATCAGCAGCAGAAATTTGAATTTCAGTCCCGAGCCTTGTATTCCACAAGACTGCTGCACACCCACCAAGCACAGAGCACAAAGTTCTTTGAGTGTTGCAAGGAAGAACCAGGCCTTGGTTCTTCTCTAGAACAGCTTCTGATTTGTGAGGGGATCTAAGACATTTATCTAAACAATGGTAGTGCAAGCATGAGAATGGTCGCTGGACTCCACGGGGGTCTGTATAAAAACTCCTGGGAGTTCAGAGCTGGATTAAATAACAGTGAGTAGAGAAGGCCTCACACAGAATCCCTCTGCTTCCAACTCTCAGCTTTTCACAGCATTATGGCTGATGTTTTAACTAGGTCAAGGAGAGCAGGCAGAAATTCTGTAAGTATAAACAGAGAGGGAACGGTTTCCGGGCAGCGAGATGATAAAGCATGAGCAAGCACAGAGGTAGGAAATCATAGGCCAGGGGTGGCCAGGCCCTGACAGTTTGAAGTTCCAATGTTCCTCCAAAAGGAAGACTGAGAAAAAAGAGTGGGACCTGACCAGGGCAGGACCCAAAGACCAGCTGGCGGGTGCAGGCTTTATTCTGCTGACCAGGGGGAGCCAGCAGAGATTTTTTTTTTCAAGTAAAAAATAATCAGAGCCATCATTTTAGAAAATTAGTCTTCTAGCAGGGAAAGAATGGGGAAGGGAGAGACAAATGTATGGAGACGAATTGGGACAAAGCTTTTAGGGCTCCATGCAGTATCCTTTACACATACCACGCGGCCTTCGCTCCCATGACACGTCGGGTGTATAGTAACTGTAACGCTCATTCCTTTCTCTCTCCAACGCCCACTGAGAAGTAGGGTAGCAGGAACGCCAATGTTTCTGGAGACAGACAAGGCTTATACCTACAGTCCCAGTGAAGTTATTAATAGTGCCCCCATTCTCTCTCAAACATATCCTGGTTGGGACAATAAGTTACGCGTGCACCTTACTTAGAAATAACCCTCTCCTCTGTCTCTCTGCAGGCACTCTCCTAGACGTCAGGGATTCCTTGCAGGTTCATACCATCTGTAGCACTCTCCCCTCCCACACTGCATGGGGGTAATGCAGTCAGCTTCTCCCCCTCACTACACCACCAGATAATACAAATGCTTCTGGCTTTGTAGCTTCTGCTACCTTGTTCCCCAGCTCTAGGCTAGGAGCCAAGCAGGTGTAGCTCTGACTGAAAAGGTCCTGGTTGTTGAGAAGTGGGGACCGGGATGGGGTAGGGGTCTAGAAAAGGACACAGGGACTCTTGAGCCAGGGGTAGGGGGAGATGGAGCAAAGGGCTCTCCAGCTGTTGCTGAGTAAGATTCTCTCATCCGCAAGTGTCAGTGGGTGTGTGAAGATGATGAACGGCTACGTCGTCGCAGGAAAACAAAAAAAATGTAGCTTGACTGCATGAAAGTAATACTAATTATAGTCATTTATTTGAATATCTTATGAACCATGTGTCCCTAATTACAATGCTGTCCAAGAACAAATATGTAAATCATGAAAGGTGCCAGATCACTCCTAGTGTGGCTTTATTTGATTATAATAGTAAACTCTCTATCTGTGTTCGTAATTAGGGTTTGTTATGCATGATCATCTGAGTACAACACTGATTCTCTCTATTATCAGTAAATCAGCTTATACTTTAACCCATTAAGTCCCAAGTTTTCAGTTCTGCAAATATTTCAATGAAACTGACATAAGTGCACTAAAATAGGTTGGAAATCATAATTTTATTATATAATTTATTATTATGAATAATATTAATGAATACTATCACTCATCATTCACCTATTATACTTCTCTAAAGAATAGAACTCTAAAAACATATTTATTTCAAAGTTACCATAAGTATATTTGTTGCTCAATTGAAAGCTTTTAGGTGTTGATAAATGGGATGATGAATAATGAGTTAGAAGATCTGGATTCTTCAGCCACCTATGAACTTTCATGGAAAGGACATGCCAAGCCAATAGAAATAATCCCTTAAAAATCAATGTAATTTGGGAGACTGAGACAGGAGGATCGCAGGTTCACAGCCAGCCTCAGCAACTTAGCTAGGCCTTCCACAACTTAGTGAGAACCTGTTTCAAAATAAAAAATAAGGTAGGGCTAGGGATATAGCTCAGAGATAGAATGCCCCAGGTTCAATCCCCAGTACCACAAAAAATAAATAAATAAGTAAATATCAACGTAAATGTGCAAAAAGTGGTACTACATTTCTGGGTGGGCCAAGGTTAGTTAATGAAAAAGAAAATCCAGAAGTTCACATGGAAGTCAACCTAATGTGTTTTTATCAAAGAAAGGGGTCAAAGGATGATTACTGATCCTTTTAGAAGGCCTGAGTACTGAGCAGACTCAGAAAGCATCTACTCACAGTTCAGTATCAGCAACCCTGGGCTTAGAAGACAACAAGTACAGATAAATGAAGAACACAAAATGTTTGATAAGAAAATTAACTTTGGTCTTCCCTTAGACTGTGAGAAAATTTAGTACAGCCACGGCATCTGTCACTGCAGTTGCCCAGCTTGGCACCTGGCATACAGCAGGTACTTGGTTGTGCACATATTAATTCAATGGACATATTGAGCTCTTAATGAATCATTGATCATTAAATTCATCGTTGATCATTAATTTCACTTTAAAATAACGTTTTACTCTATTTTAAATATGCTTACTTTTATTCTCTGAATTTAAACTTTTTCACTGTATCAGTGTTCAAGATTCAGCAGATACTGTTTTCTCTTGGACAGACATCTTTGCATTTTTCCTTGAGAAACAGACATTTTGCTTTTAGATTAAATGGCTTTGTTTAACCCCTATTGAAGGCTGTTATATTTTTATGTATAACAAGTGTATCTACTTTATCATTGTTTAGGTTTTACCTACTTGTAGGGGCCCATAAGTCAACACTTTAATATAACAATAAAATGCTTTTAAAATAAGATTTATGAAGACTTATCCTCTCCTAATAACAGAAATGCACTGGGGAAAACATTGGGGGAAAAAATCACAATTATAGCCTCTCAGATAACCTCAATGTACTATATATCTTTCCAATCTTAATCTATAACCCAGCTAGCTAAAATCAAAAACTTATTTTTCAGCCAGGCATGGTGGTGCATGCTTGTAATCCCAGTACTTAGGAGGCTGAGACCAGAAGATCTGAGTTCACAGCCAGCCTCAGCTACTTAGTGAGGCCCTCTGCAACTTAGTGAGACCCTGTTTCAAAATAAAGAATAAAAAAAATAGGGCTGGGGGTGTAGCTCGGAGGTAGAATGCCCCTGGGTTCAATCCCCAGTACCGCAACAACAGCAAAAAACTTATTTTTCAAAAATGGCACTACTGGGCCGGGCATGGTGGCGCACGCTTGTAATCCCAGTACTTTAGGAGGCGGAGACCGGAGGATCCGGGTTCGCGGCCAGCCTCAGCTCTCTCACGCTCTCCCTCTCTCTCTCTCTCTCTCCTTAGTGAGGCCCTCCGCAACTTCGTGAGACCCGGTTTCAAAATAAAGTA
>PVJS01005900.1:0-39645 GCA_004027185.1 Glis glis
CTCCCTCTCTCTCTCTCTCTCTCTCTCTCTCTCTCTCTCTTTCTCTCTTTCCTTTGCTCCACCACACCCTTCCACCATGATGTTTCTGCCTTGGAGCCAGCCAACCATGGACTGAAACCATGAGCCAAAATAAATCTTTCCTCCTCTAAGTTTTTCCCCTCAGGTGTTTGTCACAGCAACAAAAGGATGACTAACACAGATATAATAGAGAAGTTGGTAACAGATGAGTTATCAAGAACCCCAGAAGATGATGCTGACACTAGGATGCTAACACTAACACTAAGATGGCTTTTGAAAACTTGAACCAAGAAGCAATCCATGTTATGTGAAGTAGAAATGTCTAAATAGTTGTGAGAGAGGAAATCTCACAGAAACACACTTGCTGGAATTGCTATATTAGAAAAAGCTAAACTGCCCATCAGTTGACTGTGATATGCATGAGGCCCAAAGGACACTCCATTTACCAGAGCAATAAGAAGTGTGCTCTGAGATAGGCACCATGGTTGTTAAGAAGCTCAGAAGTGGCTCTCCTTTGTAGTTTAACCCTGATAGCAAGAAAGGCAATGCAGAATGAACAGTCTGATAGCAACTGAAATAAAATCCCCAAACAATAGGAACCATGTGGCAGCACTTCACCATCAAAGCAAGGTTGGTACATTCACAGTAAAGACTGATGTTGCAGTCAAGGGAGCTTGGCTTTCAGAGAGCTGTGATTAATACAGCATGCATCTCTAGAAGCAAGATGGATTTTCAGATAAAAGGGGTATTGTTCAATCAATGCAATCAAAATAAATCAAGAATGAATGATCAAGAGAGATGGGAGTTGATACTCTAGTAAACAGATATAATCTTTTGCTGTGTTCCTGGACAGTTTTCAAAGATAGAACCCATTGACTGAAGGAGAGAGCGAGTCCCCAGGAGAACCTGCCAGCCTCACAGCAAAGATCAATGGCAACATTTCCCCTGTCTCTAACTAAGAGGATCTATAGCCATTCACTTGGGCAGTTGGACACAGAAGAGAGAAATGTTTAATAGTCTTAATATTTAAATATTTAATAGCCTTTAATATCAAAGTCCCTAATATTTTTAAGGCTATAGGACAAGAGTCCAAGCTGACATATTTATCCTGGGTTTGAGGCATCATCGTGGCCCTCTAGAGTAAGAGGATTATTTTTAAAAAATGTAGCCCTGAACTAGGGCTGTTGTATAGAGTGTACTAGTTCTACAGATCCATCAGGGTTATTTCCCTGATCCTCAATTACAAAATTGTAATGGACACACTTGTCATTGACGGAACATTGGTTTCTGGGCCTATCGTGACTAGCATAGTAAAGAGAACCAAGTGAACCCTCAAACTCCTCTCCAAGCCATATCCAAATCAAAACAGTGTAACAGCATCAATAGTAGTGGGTACTAGATGATTTCAAGTTAGTAATTATGAAAGTTGTAATAATGATGTCATCTTTTCTTAAAATTATCTAAGTGCCACCCTTTAGAAATTAAAGGAGGCAGGAAGTAAAGGTTGTATACCATATCTCCATGTAGGTTACCAGCTGAGATATTGTAGAACCAGATAAATATTGGAGAATGGTACTGGTCTGGCAAAAATTCAACCCAATGCTTACAGCTATTGTGCCAAATTTGGAATCTTTCGGCTTTGATTATATGACATTCAGCCACTCATTTGGAAAATGAATTGTTTTCTACTCCTCTCTGAAGGGAGAATAAAAAACTGTTTGCATTCATTTGCAGGGTTAATAGTATACTTTTATAGTCTCATTCTAGGGCTTCAAACTCTTGGAGTGTTATTCAGATATAATGCAAAGGGACCTCAACCTTATGAGCATTTTCTGTAACATCACTTGGTCCACCATATCAATGACAACCATGTTAAAGTAGATTGGAAAGAAACAGCAGGTACATTAGAGATACCAATGAGATAGAAGGTAGAAAGATAAGCAAGATAAGCCTATGAATAATCAGAATTCTCACTTGTTAGTGAAGTTTCTGGGGTTCAGTGGTCCAAGGCATACTAGAAAATCCTCTCCAACCTAAGGAACAAATTACTGCATTTCACAATTTTGACCACTAAGAATAAATCACAACATTTTATAGGCCTCTCTGGGCTAGAGTTTCCATATTCCACATGTAAGAATACTGCCTTGATCCATTTAGTGGGTGATAGTAAATGCTTCCAGGTTAGAGTGAGGCCCAGAGCAGGAAAGAACCTGTATGAAATCCTCTCTGGAATGCAAGTAGCCCTGTATCTCCATGCTCTTAGAGAGACAGAATCGTAAGATCACACAGAATCTAGGATTCTGAAAAAGTTTGGCCATTTGCAGGAGAGAACAGTATGCTTTTCAAAAACATCTCCTGGCATGTTATACTCTGGTGGAGGAATACCTGGCCATGAATCACCAGGTGTCATCAGCTGAGTTCCATCAGATCACTAAATTGTAAGGTTGGGTGGAACCACCTCAATCCATTGTTAAACTAAATGGGACTATCTGGGATCTAGAATGAGAGTACCAGGGATGCATGAGAAGTTAGCTCAGAACCCCCATGTCATCCACTATTATTCTGCCAAGTCACTCAACATATACCTATGGAAATATGGGAGGTCCTAATGGCCATCTGAAAGAGGAGAAAAACAGCTCAGATCAGGTCATGGATGGGTCAACTTGAGATATAAATCTGGGCCAAAAGCGGACTCTTGCAACCCTGAAGCCTATTCAGGAGTGGACCCTAGAGACATGAGTGAGAAGAAATCCTCCCCATGGGTGGCCCGATATAAGAATATATAATGACTCACAGCCAGTGGTGAATGGCTAGGCTAGTTGGCCAGGGGCCTGGAGGGAAACAGGAGGTCTAGAAAGAGGTAGGTAGATGAGTATATAAGTTTAAGCACAAAGAGTAAAAACATCATTGTATTGCATGGAAGAACTAAAAACTTAGACATCACTGTGTTATGAGCTATCCTATTGACAGCACAGTGGGCTCGGGGACCCATGTGACAGTGTGGGGTACCATGTTTGGGTCCAACAGCAAGGGCTTCCACTCACCCAAACTAAGCTAGCTACTGCCACTACTTAATGTCTAACCTGCTAACAAAAGACATCAAAGCTGAGCATCCAATATGGCACCATCCCTTAATGGAACAAACTGCTACTGGTGGAGAACTGAGGGTGCTGATTCCTTTCCACTCTAGAATGGGCAGCAACTCGCCTTCACTGGGAGCAACACATATCCAGTGTATCTGGACCACCAATGCAGGGTCCTGTATAACATGTGTCAGATCAAAGGGACCACTTTAGGGCATTGGGGCTGCAGGAGTGGGCGTGTGGCGATGAGATACACTGGTCCTATCACATCCCACACCACCCAGAAGCTGCAGGCCCAACAGAGAGATGCAATGGTCTTTTGAAGGTATGTATAACACAGGCTTGAGCCTTAAGAGGGTATCCTCTGAGCACCATCCTCCAGACCCACTACACTCACCAAGTCCATGATCATTTTATGGTGCTGGACCTTTAAGGCAAAACACATGTCTGCAGATATCAAGGAGTGGAAGTGGAGTGGCACTGCCCACTACCGTTTCCACTGGCCCACCCGGGGAGTTTGTGGTGATCATCCCCACAACTCTGGGCTCTGAGGATCTGAATACCAGATGAAGAACATCTTTACCATGGGACATAACAGGAAGCTCTCAATTTGAAACTACCACTGAGTCCATTGGGGATTTTTTGTCAAGAAACTAGAAGGCACAGGAAGGAGTCACCATGCTGGCAGAAGTAGCTGACACTGAGCATTAGGTGGAGGGTCATTAGGATCATTAGGATCATTATTTAACAATGGGGCCTGGAAGGATATATCCGATACCCAGGTGATTCACTGGTGTATGTGACCCTTTGAACAATTTTAATAATAAATAGACAAGTGTAGTATCCAAGACTGGGAGATCAGAATGCTCAAGGGTTAGGGGCCTGCAGGACCTCCTCCCTGGTCAGGTAGGTAACTTAAACCAGGAGTATTAGTTGAGAGTGAAGTGAATCCAGCATGGGTCCTCCAATGGCAGTGCTTGACTAGTAGATGTCAAAATGAAATGTTGTTTTACCAGAATTGCTTTTAATCAGCTGAAACTGAGAAATGAGTGAGAATTGTTATATCTGTATACTACACCTTCACCAAAGTAATGGAAGTGCCTTTCTTGAGCAACAGATGCTACCCAACTTGGATGTACTTTTAAACTTACCTGACTTGTTCAATAAACTGTAAACATACTTTTGAATGATCCTTCACTATAGACTCTAGAGTGAAAACTCCATTGATTAGTCAGAAGAACCTTGACTTTTGCTTCTCAGCTAACTATTAAGCATGCATGACCCTGCCTAGGTAGTAAAACAAAGTCATAGCTTTTCTTTTTTTATCACTGTTGTGGTCAATTTTAAAAAATAGATAAAAACTCTTTTTCTTTAAAAATAGGGGATTTTATGTCACAAATTCATTTTTCCTCCTTGTAATCATATTACATTGTGCTATTTTTAATTGAAGGAAGCTTTTTCTGAAATCCACATTCAAGTGTCTGTTTGACACTCCCATGCTTTTACACTAGGGTGGAGTGAGAAGCCTGCTTTTCTTCATAAAGTGTTTCAAGAAAGGCAGTTTGAAAAGGGAGGTGAGCATGGGCTCAGTCGCATAAAAAGACTAGAAATTAAAATTGCAGACTAATTGTGAGAGTTATGTCTAGAGCCAGATGCTGCAAAAAGAAGAGTGAATATGTAGAAGCAAAATTGACTCCACTGAGAAAGCTAGGGAGCTGGAAGGGAGGCCATTTATCTCTGAGGACCATCTGACCCTTGGGAGCAGAAGAGCCATGAGCAGGAGGGAAAGGGGTCATTCTCTTGGACATCTGAAGCATCTGGGACCACAGCACTATGGTGGGAAGTGTCCCAAGTGTCCCAAGTGTCTGACCTAAGGTTTGGGTCTCTGCTCCACACATGGGCGACTTTGGATTCATTATTTCCAGCAGCAGCAACAGCAGCCAGATGGGGTCCAAGGGTGGGGACACTGCAGAGCAAAGAACAAAGGGTCCCAGAGAGGCCAGAGCCGCCCATTAGCTAGAACTACTGGAACACTGATATGCCAAAGACCCGGGTCAGTGACAGGAGCGAAAGGTTCCACAGGGGAGAACTGAGGGACAGAACTACCTGGGGACTGCAGCAAGGGGCCCTTAGCATCTTGTCCCCTTTCCTTTTGTTTTGCTTGTAAGCCAGTTAATGGAGGGATAATTTACATGCAAGAATCTGGACATATCCAATGTATACAATGTGATGAAATTGAAGATAAGCATAGTTCTGTGAAATCAGCTCCACACCTATGCCAGAGTCATATCCGTCACCTCCAAAAGTTTCCTTCCACCCACCTTTTATCTTTGCAGTGATAAGAGTACTCCACATAAAATCTACCCTCTTAGCAAATTTTCACACGCACAATACAGTATTGTTAACTATAGGCACCGCATTGTTTAGTAGATCTCCAAGACTTACTCAACTTGCATAACTGAAACTTTGTGTTCTTTGACTAATACTTTCCCATTCCCCCCTCCCTGGATGAACCTGAGGATATTAAGTAAGTTAGACACAAAAAGAGAAATACTACAGGATACCTCTTCTGTGAGAAGCCTAAATCAATCAAAGAGGACAGCAGTGGTTGCCCTTCTCCTCTTTCTTGATACTCAGCCAAGCACAGAAAGAAACCCCAGGCTTCCAGCAGGCATTCTGGCAGGGGCTCCTGGGAGAGGCTTGGATTTCTTGCCCTTGCTCTATTCCCTACTCTACACCTCCTCCATGATCCTCCTGAGACTGATGGCAGAACTGACCTCTGTCACAGCTGGACAGTCACACAGACAGGCAAACAATCAAGACTGCCTAATCAGAGCCCGGGTTCTCACCCTACAACTTAGATTCCTGTCCCTAACCTTGCAGTCTCTTGAAAGCTGACTCCCTGGACACAGACATTTTCAGATCACTAGAGAACAGTTCTTTAAGTTGATAGTGGAGCACCCTCAAAAGCCCCAGGTCAGTATTTATTATCACTTTTAGACGCTGTAATCTCTTTCACCATACCTATAATGTTATCTTAATTTTGTCATTCTTGCATTACAAAAAAGTGATTCAGTATACTGCATTTAGATGTGTATATTTTACATATTGCACCTTAAGTTCATTGAAACTAGTTTTTAACAATCTCCATTACAATTATAGAGTAGTTTTGACATTCTCCCATTATATATACTGCATGTAGCTTAATATACTTAATTAAATATAAATGTACATATGATTTATGAACAGCTAACTCATAATGATGTGTCATGTTCACTTAGGGAACTGAGAGGTATCCAAATGTAGACCCAAGTTCAACTGTGTTTTATTGCATTAAAAACTGTTTCAAAATTTGATAATTGAAACATTTGAGTCATGAGTTTCAAAATGTAATTTCAAATAATATAAAAAGTAAATATAAAAGTCAGTAGTATAAAAGTTTCAAATAGTATACAAATATTTATAATGTTCATATGTGTTTCTAAATGAAGAAATAAAAGGAAACTTTAAAGTTGTAATTTACAAAGATATCTCCACAATTACAATACTTTCTAGATTTGGATGATTGGTTCTCTAAAAAAGAATTACTCTATTTTTCCTTTTCGTATTGATTTTTTAAAGTACTATTGACAACTCAGTGCTGAATGGATTTTGGTTGAATGCATGCAATGTGCAGATTTGGTGAGGATGAGTCACAGACAAGTTTGCAGAATAAGCAGGCACCCTGCCTTTAACCATTGATTAAATAAAGATTCTCATTGCATGCTATGTGCTGGATCAATCTCATTGGCCTCTCCAGTCAAGTCCAATCGAGTCTCCATCTTTCTGTATACTTGGAAAAGGTTGGCTTTTATGGATTTCTTTGATTCAACAAAGTCCCTTGAACTTTAGTTCCTATTAGGTTTGGCCACTAGAGATTGATTGGGCATTTATTCCCCCAGATGGTAGAGCACTTCAGGCTGCCTGAATCCCGTAACTAAGGGCCACAGTTCCTGGGAGGGGCCCTGGCCACATCCTGCCTCTTCAGACTTGGCCTGACCATGGCGCTCTGCCATTACTAACCTTGGAGTTCTTCACTATCCTTTCTGGTTCCCACACACACTTTAAATACTCTCCTTATTCAACTCATCAAATAATATAATTTGAACGTGAGTGCCCCATCCCTTTTCTCTCTCAACTCTGGCTCTTTCATAAGGCAGGACTCAAGGGAGGGAAAGGGGAGGGAATAGGGTGAGATTGGAGGGAGGGCTAAATGTGCAATGTGTGCATGTATGATGTTCATACCCTGACATATATCAAAATGTATAATTACAATGCACCAATAAATGAACATAAAAAAAACATAAGGCAGGACTGGGAATGACAACAATGTAAAACTACTTAATGATTCTAGACTTGGCAGCCTGACATATTCAACTCATGTAAAAGGAGCTAAGCAATTGGATCATGAGTTCTCTCCTGTGATAGCTACTGGCTGCCACACACTCAGCCAAATGCACATTCAAGGCTCAGGAGAAAATTACTCCAAATATTTACTTTATTGTTGAATTAAAAAGTGGAAATCCAAACTACGAACACTCTAACAACAAACATACCCTAAAAATCCCCAAAGTTTACAAACCTCTAGCTTAAAAACAAAAACAAAACGTTTTGCTAAATGAAGTGGTTATTTTTTATTCCATCCCCATGAGTACATTATAGAATAGTGTGTGCTTTGAGAGGTTGAACTGGGTTTAGAAGCCTAAAGACATGTAAGAATGTGCAACTCTACTGATGAAAATTATATGTCGCACCAAAGTTTGAAGTGAATTTTCAATCATTTAATCTGTAAATGGAAATAGAGCCATTAGCTCTCCTCCAATCCAGGGTAGAAGCTGGGATCTAAAGGAGGGTTATTTATTACCCAGCAAGGATGCAATCAGTCTAAGACCATCACATGCTATGATTGCTTGAGTCCTAGAATTCAGGAGCAACTGGACTATAAATGCAAGAGATAAACATAATAGTACTATGTTACGGGAACATTATGTGAAGAGCTGAGGCATCCCCACTGGGAACTGTGGCATGTGGCAGGCTGTGAGCACTCTGAGATGGCTGCCTGAGAACATTGGGCAGAGAGGAGAGAGCCACAGCAATGCAGGGTACAGAGAGGCCAGGGTTCCCCATCCCCTGATCACTCCAGCATCAGCTGAGGTCACACAAGGAATGCGACATGACACCAGGGAATACTTGTCACAAAATGTGATTATTGATTCCCTTCTAATAAAATTCCTCCAACCACATGATAGCTTGAATTGTTGGGGTGGTGCCAGCTACTAGGCAGCCCAGTGAAGAAACTTTTTTCAAAAATGAGAACCTATTAACCTATTCATCCAGACCTTTCCTGTGACAGGCTGTGCCTCCTGTCTGATTTTTCTCTCTTATACATATTTTCTCTAAATAGATAGTCTACAATTCATTAAGTAGGAGAAAATCCATAAGCTCTCAGGCAGCACCATAGAGGAGGAGGCAAATGGATGGGTCCAATGTGGGAAGGTCCTATGAGATTAGAAGACTGACCTCCTTCTCCTCAGCCATGTAAAATGGCTAACAAAAATATTTCAATTCCCTCTCTTCCTCTTCATCTTCTTAACTCATCCCACTTCCAACTTACTTTTCCCATCCTATCTACAAGCTAAAAGGAAACCAACTGAGATTCACTGGGATAAACCAGAGGAGATAATACTAGTTATAATGGAGGGCCACGCCCTGCAGATTTCCAGAGAAGAACTTGGTTACCAGTGGCTACAGCATATCTTTTTCCCAGGCACAAGGCTAAACAGCAAAATCAATAAAAATGTTTCCAAGTCTCTCTCACCCTCCACAATCCTACTCCAGGCAGCCACTTTTTTTTTTTTGCCATTCTCTAGTGTCAAAACATGCAGTACTAGTCAGCTCACCTTCACGCTGGACCCAAAGGAGTCCCATGAATAAATAAATTAATAATTAATTGATGAGGAATATATTCTCCCAAATTGTCTTAAACTTTGCCAAATCAAACCTTCCCATTGCCAATCTACATTGATGTCCTTCAAAAGTATCTTAACAGTGTGATTCTCTACCAGTTTAATCTACCCAAAGGACCCTGAAATTCCTAAAGTAGATCTTTGTACACTGGGAAAAGCCACAACCCAAATCCGTGGAGGTTGATAACATGTGAAATGTATGGAGGTTGACAGTAGACAGTCAATACCCCTCCCTTGTTCCACCTCACTCCTCGAAGTAGTGCTGCACCTGAGGCAGGGGGCACAGACATGCACAGCCACCAATGAAGAGGGCATCTCCTCCCAGAAGTGGATAATGTCCTGAGGGAGCAACATATTTCTAGTTTCAGACTGTGCTGCCCTACAGTACAGCTCTACTAAGCATTAAGTATCGTCGTTATCTATGCTCACAGTTGTCTATCAGCAAAAGTAATATTACTCAACAATACATTTGCTATTATTACTATCAAATTAGTATGATGGACCAGCAAATCTCAGGAAAGAGTTGTAACGAAATAAGAAAACATATGTTTTCAAAAATCATCAGTCAGTGAAATTTACTGCAAGAATGCATCCAGGGCTTTTAAGAAGTGCGAATTCCTTTTAGTAAGCCCACTGCCTCTTGCAGGGAGTTCTAGAACAACTGAAACAGCTCTTCAGCAAAGGGGACCTGGAAACGCCAGGCCTTTCAGGAGAGAATTGATGCGCTGAACAAAGGATCTGGGGAGACGGCTCGTCTACCTCGCCTGCTTGCGAAGGCCCAAGGTGCCTCCTACGCTGGCGTGGGTGGAGGCCCCTTACCTTACCACACTGCTTGCACTTGCCCTCCTGCCGGCGCCTGTGCACCCAGTGATGCCGCACAAAGTTCTGTGGGAAAACAAAGTTAAATGAATACGTTTTAATTTGCAGACCTCCATATTGCATTTTGTTAATGTTTCAAGACTATAGATTCATACAAACCATAATCTAAGCCCTTATAAGCACAAAATTCAAGTATGCAGGTTTAACTTGTTTAATGATAAACATGAACCCACTTGGGAAAAAAAATGAAACAAATTCTCTGTCCCCTGTGATCTTCCCTATTTGTAGACTCCATTTATCATGTCATCCCTTCCTGTCTTCCTAGTGGCAAGTGTTTGTGCCAGATTGCTGTGACTCGACTTTCTTACTAGCAAAATAAGGTGTAGATTTGTGAATGGCTAAAGGACCTTGGGCTGGGAGGTAATGAGGCAGGTAAATACCTAAAGAAAAGGTGAAGGAGAGAAGCTGAAACACTAACATCCAAATCACTTTAATACACATGCATTTAACGCTGTATGTGGCAGGCCCCCTGGCTCCTCCCCCGCTGCCACAGCAACCTCTACTGCACACCCTCAATGCTGGAGCGCATTTCTACCTCCCCATTATTGAGCAATTAGAATGGCAGGCAGGCACTATTATGAACATTCTAGCTAGAAAGAGCTCAAAGGAATCAAGTTCTCAGAAAGAAATAAATCTCCTGCTACGGGACATTGATTAGAAAATGTTTCAGTAGGTAAAATGAAGGAAGAAAAAAAAAGCTGAGGAAAAGAGATGTCAATGACAAGAAGAGATTTGGGCACATCAGTGATGATTTGGCAATGACATTGTGTTGAAACCATCCTTCTCGGGCATCTTGAACTAGGTTGGTTTTCAACGTCTGTTCCTGTCTTGGACTGTAGGAAACACAGGAAGACCTTTTCCTCCCAAGCAGGTGATCACTCCTGGGGCAGAGAGTCAGTCCCACAGCCCTGTCACCTCTGCAAGCTCTCAGGATACATCTTCAGGACTAAGGGTGCAGGTAAACCTGGATAACAATGTGGTGCATCCCTCTGAGACCAATACACTTAAAGTAATTCCGGATATTTTTTCTCTTGCCCTTTTCTGAGAAAACACACTTCACTTAATAATAACATGCCAATTGAAGGATCTAGCCAGAGCCCATACTTTCCATTTAAAAGGCTCCCTAGTATACATTCAGTCATTCAACAAATATTTACTATACACCCACTACACACCCAACACTGTACTGAGTACAGGCTAAGAAAATAGATTGGCGTTGAGGAAAGAAAAAAATGTTACATGAAGGCATGAAGTTCAGAGTGACAAGAATACCTCCAACAAGCACTAGAGTCATTGATACCAAAATGCCACCTCTATTTCTCTTAATAATGCCAAATCAATTTAAACTAAAACTAAATAAAGGCACCGGAGGGATAATGGTCTTTTAACTATATGATATAAAGAAGCATAATGGTCCTGCAAATTAGTCTAATTTTCATCCTGTTTTCCACGCTGCCACCATTTAATAAAACAAAGACTCAATTTTATATTGTACTCAGGATGAAGCTAATAATAACAGTGAACAGTTACTGAGTACTGACTGCGTTCTGGGTACTTTAAAAATATTTTACATGTAATCATTCTTTACATCTTCATGAAAAATTTTAATGAGTAAAAAAATATCTAATAACTATGAGTCAGGCTTGGTGGTGCATACGTGTAATCCCACTACTGGGGAGATTGAGACAGGAGAATCACAGGTTCAAGGCCAGCCTCAGCAGTTTAGTGAGACCCTCAGCAATTTAGAGAGACCTTGTTTCAAAATAAAAAATGAAAAGAGCTGGGGTTTTAGCTAGGAAGTAGAATACCCTTGGGTTCAATCCTTAGTACAAAAAAAAAGTTGTTCACTAGGAATGTACCAATAAGGTCCCAGGAGTTATTAAAGTATTGACATATTTCTATAGTAGTTGGTAAATTGTGATTTAGTACCTCTACCATTCCCCTGGCTCCACTCCTGCTGCCATGGCAACCCCTACCACACCCCCCCAAGGGAGGTCATTTCTACTTCCTCATCACTGAACAATTAGGATGCACCTTTCTGACATATCAAGTCTTCAAGATCCTGTTCCAATGAGCTCTCTTGTGAAAACAAATCACGGTGTCTAGGTAATGCCATTGGTCCCCTAAGAACCACAGAAGACTGGGCTGGGTCCACCTGGCGATGTTCGTCTGTGAGACAATCCTGGGCCCCTGGCTGGCTGCGGCTTTCAAGAAAGAGGCAGCCTTTCCAGGAACCATTCCATTATCAGAGTTCAGTGTGGAAACTTTTGATTGAGGATAAAGGGCCTGGACCCCCACACACCTCCTCACTTGGCTGCTAAGGCTCCTGCTGAGCCCTACACCTCCTAGTCAAGTGCCTGTTTAAGAATCAGGGTCGGGGAGGCCTGGAGCCACCTGCCAACTGCAGTATATCCCAATTCACAGTACTGTGGGGCACCTAGTCAAAGGGTGTGGCTGTTGTCAGAATTATCATCCTAATTTTACAGATGAGGCAACCAAAGCATGGAGAGCTCATTTAAAATGCAAGAGTCAAAGCAAAGATTACAACTTGAACAGGCTCACAGCAGAGTCTATGCTCCTTCCTGTGCGTCGCTGTGTCTCTCCTCTGCTCAGAAAGATTAGACTCAAGCCATTTCAATATAATACACCAATAGATGATTTTAACGACAGTCAGGAATGGAAAATATTAAACACATAAAAATGTCAGACAGTAATTAGAAGAGATAGAGAAAACTTAATTTTTTTGTGTGTGTGTGTGGTACTGGGGATGGAACTCAGGGGAATTCTGCCTCCGAGCTACACCCCCAGCCCTATTTCATTCTTTATTTTGAAACATGGTCTCACTAAGTTGCCAAGGGCCTCACAAGTTGCTGAGGCTGGCCATGAACCTGTGATCCTCCTATCTCAGCCTCCCAAGTACTGGGATTACAAACGTGCGCCACCATGCCAAGCTGAGAAATCTTAATTTAATTGCTGTTAGTTTAGCAGAAACTGAGGGAGAATGAACAGTATCTTCAATATTAAGAGAAATTCTCTACTTATTGAAATTGCAAAATCACCGAGTGACTATCAATTTAAGAAGGGAAATGTTGGAAGAATTGGATGCAATTACCTATGAGAAATCATGGGTTGACTCATGGGATCATTTATCTAGTGACAACTCTTCTCAAAAGATTAAGCCAACAATGTCCACAGATCAACAATTATTTAGAAACTAGATGACTAACTTAATCATTTGTACTGCAAACACATAATCATTTGGCAAGCAGATTTCTAATACCATATACTTTAGGGAAACAAAACATTTTAATTTTTTATTTAAATGTTAACATAGATGACTCTGCAAGTCACTAAACATCTTTAGTATTATCCTTCTTAAAAAAGAAGTAGAAAATTGAGGAATCTAAGACAAAAATAACTTACAAAAAATCACTATTGTAGAAGAAACTTAGTAACTGCCTCTAATCTATAGCTCTATGATTTGAGAACTTCTATTCAGAGTTCTTGGGCCTAATGTAAATTTATTTTTCTGCATCTTAAACATAGTTCAAACAAAGTAAACACTCCAAAAATGTATATTGAACTAAATAGAACCTCAACCTTAGTTCTTTGGCAAACAAATCATGTGGTTACCATTTGGGAGAGGGAATATTATCAATTGCCTTTATCAATGAGGAAAAGAAAAATAATATCATAGAATTGTGGCTGTTTTCTATTCCTTATTTCTCAAGCATTTTAATTTTTCACATCATTTTCTTTTGACCATTATTCATACCTCCTAAATTATTGGGCTGAAATTAGATTCTTTGCACTTGTTTCTTTTGACTATTATTCATAGCTCCTAAATTGATGGACTGAAATTAGATGTTTCACATTATGTTCTTTTGACCATTATTCATATCCTGAATTGTTGAAATGATATTAGATTTGAGGTTCTTACACTGCAAATGTGACTGCTGATACTGTTAACATAGCAAAGCAAAGTTTTGAACACCATAGCATCTCTTCATTGCTCATCAATAATTTCTGAATTATTCATATACTACTTCAAATACTGGGTAAGGAAACAGCTATTACTTATGGGTGTTAACATATCAGTGATACATTATTTCAAGACTTATAATCAGAATTGTTAGCAGAAATGCAGAATATAATTGCTCTGTTATTTTCAAATAGCCAATCTGATTCAAAACACTTTTCATAGAATGCTTGAAAGGATCTTAGAAATCATAACACAATCCATATAGATTATGACTAAGAAAACTGAGTTCCAGAAAGACTCAGTTTGAGGAAGGTGTCCAACAAATATTCATTAACACAGAACTGCCTTGTGCCAGGCACTATACAATGGCAGCGCACAGTGGCCAACAATCCCTGCTCCCGCGATGCTAACCACCTAGTGGAAAAGAAGCAGAGGTAGAATTTGAACCCAGGTCAAACTAATTCCAAAGTGAATGTTCTTTCATTTACACTGAGCACTCTACTTAAAGCCTCTTAAGAATCTCAAATGGGTCAGAGTTATAAGTTGCATCTTCAAAGTGTCCTCTTAGACCAAGAATTCTTACACACTTTGAAAGAAATGTATCTCCACCCCATAAATGCATTCAGACAGCAGATATTCACTGATCACAGACTCTGTGTCCTGGCACAATTAGTCTAGTATAAATTCTGTGAGTGATCTCCCAAGACTTGCACTAAAGGAGAGAAGCACAGTTGAGCAAGTAAACAGTAATATGCATAAATAATTATGACGTGTAAGGTGCTCTGAAGGTGAAGAACAATGATCTACCAATTTACACATGGTCATCGAGAAAGAGTTTGGCCATGGACTGGTGTCTCAGATCCACCCCCCTTTATATGTTAAAATACTAAACCACAATGTGATGGTATTAGGAGGTGGGATCTTTGGGAAGTAATTAGGTCATGTGAGTGGATCCCTCATGAATGGGATTAGTGCCTTTTAAAAGGGAACCCAGAGAAATTTCTTGCTCCAAACTCCATGTGAGCATACAACAAGGAAGTGGCAGTCTGCAGCCTGGAAATGAGACCTCATCGGAACTGGACCATGCTGGCTCCTTGGTCTTGGACTTTCCAGCTTCCAGAACTGTTTAAAACAAGTTTCTGTTGTTTATAAGCCATCCTGTCTAGGGTACTTTGTTATGCCAGCCTGACCTAAGGCAAGCTCTGAAAGGATGATACCAGAGCTGAAGCTCAACTATAGGAAGTAGCTAGTGGTGCAAGGAGATTTCCAATATACCAAGAAAATACACAGGTATTCAAAGGCAGGGAATATCTTGACGTGTCCCTCAGAAACTGAAATACCGTCCCTGTGGCAGCTGAATGGGACTGGAGAAGTAGGCAGGAGCCAGACAGATGCTGCAGGTTTTTTGTGTCAGAACAAAGGGTTTGGTATTGCTCTAAGTGCTGTGTAAACAACTAGAGAGTTTTAAGCTTGAAAATTACATAATCTAGTTTACATTTTCAAAGATCAAGCACTTAAATCCTGGGTAGACTGGAGGAAGAAACTAAAAAAAAAAAAAATCATGGAGAAGCAATTGCAGTGGTCAAGGGTGAGAAATCATAGTACTTTCATCTAAGCTGCTGTCAGCAGAAATGGAGATAAATGGGTGAATGTGAAATGCCTTTGTGACTAAAACTAATAGGAGTGGCAAATGAATTAGAGGTGAAGGGCACAGGAAAGCAGGAATCAATAAGACCCTTCCACAGTTTCCCAAGCAGAAGCTCTCCTTCTGAGATGCAAAACATTGAAAAAATAGTGTTTATGGTGATGTAAATAGAATTTAGTTTTTTATTATATTTGAGATGACTGTAATATACTCAATGGACATATCAAATGGAATGTCAATAAATGTAGATTGGAAATGTAAAGTCAGGAATCATCAGCTCTTCTAATAAGAATAGGCGGAGATAAAAGAACAGAGATGAGTACTAAGCCTAGAGGGATATGCAGAGGGCAGGGAAGTGAGCAATGACAGAGAGTAGGAAGGACCATCAACGAAGAGGAAGATGAAGGAAGAGCGATGCTAGAAGTCAAGAGAGGAGAGCAGTACCAGAAGAACAGAATTTCAAAATATTCAAATTTCAATGCTTTTGAGTATAAATATTCAAAATAAAAATATTCAAAAACATTTTAAATAAAAATATTCAAAAGAAATTTTTTTGCGGTACCGGGGATTGAACCCAGGGGCGTTCTACCTCTGCGCTACACCCCCGGCCCTATTTTTTATACTTTACTTTGAAACCGGGTCTCACGAAGTTGCGGAGGGCCTCACTAAGGAGAGAGAGAGAGAGAGAGAGAGAGAGAGAGAGCTGAGGCTGGCCACGAACCCGGATCCTCCGGTCTCCACCTCCCAAAGTACTGGGATTACAAGCGTGCGCCACCATGCCCGGCTTCAAAAATATTTTGAATAAAAATATTGAAAATGGAACTTTAATATTTTGAATATTCTGAGACTGGATAAGAAAAAAATCAGAAAAGTATTTAATGGATTTGGCATGAAGGAGCTCATTGGTAACATCGACCAAAGCAATTTCAGTAAATGCATAGGGTAGAAACTGAATCAGAATAGGTTAGAATGACTAGAGGATGGCATACTAAAAATAATTTATATGGATAACACTTTCTGGAAGCTTGGCAGCGAATACAAACTGAGAATCAGAGCAGCAGTTAAGACACAGTTTGTAGTTAAGGAATACTTTTGTTAGTATTCTTAAGATGGAAGCTATTAGTGTATGTTTATGCTGATGGAAATAAGCTAGCCGAGGCAGGAGGGGGAATGGTTGAAAATGTAGAGAAAGGATTATCAAGTCCTTAATAAGAAGACAAGGGAAGGTGTCCAAAACCCTTCGGAAGGGTCTAAGTTTCAGAAAAGAGAAGCCATACAGAGAATAAAAACAAAACAAAACTTGCATTAGAAAAATTGTACATACAATTGCAATTATCTATCCATTCACAAAGAAAGAGACAAATTGAAGGGTAGGGAGTTAAAGGTAGACATATGGATCTCTTGGTTAGAAACTCATACACTTCATCATAAGATCACAAAATTATTCTTTCTGTTTTTTCTAAATAAACCATCAACTCCATTTGATCTATCACTGGGTGATCATCTGGTCAACACCACAGTGCACCTTGGGGTGGATACTTGGGGAACCCACAATGCTATCAGTTTTTTCACACTTCCATCACCTCCTGCTGCCATATTGGACAGACAGTATCTCAGAAGACAACCGATGGTATAGCTATGTTTTCTTCTTTCCACAACAGCCTGCTCCAATCTCTTTTCTTTCCATAGATCTCTCTGAATCCTCTTGCACTCATCCATAACAGTAAGATCACTCTTTTTCACAGTGCCATTTGTTTTTTGAGGCAGGGTCTTACATACTTCCCAGGCTGGCCTCAAACTCTGGGACTTAAGGGATCCTCCTGCCTTAGTTTCCCAAGTAGCTAGGACTCCAGTCATGTTACCACCATGCTTGGCCGACACAGTATCTTTTTTCTTTAACTATCTTTAAAATGTTTGTAATCTTCTCTGTATACAGACATCTTCTATCCCTATTATACACATTCATCTATTCTCATAGCTTTTATTACTGTCTATATACACTGACAACTCATCAATCTTACCTCCAGCACGTTCTTCCTCATAAGCTCCAAACTCAAACATTTCTATTGGGCATCTCCAATTAGGGACTAAAACAACATCTCAAATCCAATGGCTCTACAACTAAACTCATCACCTCCCCACACTATTCTCAAATCATCTCTTTTCCCAACATCTAATAAGTTTTCCAGGGCAGAAGCTTGGCTTATTCTGAGCCCCCCTTCATTCATGTCCCAAATCCAATCAATTACCACACCCTGAAAATTTTGTTTCCCTCAAACTCATATCTATCACCAATATTACTCTTAGTTCAGGTCACCATTATTTCTTACTTCAACAACTAACAGAGCTTCTTAAATTTTTCCACGCCTCCAATAGTAGTGCTCCTGAACTATACATTATTCCCTCCACACTTCAGTCAACATAATATATTCTGCTTAAAATAGTTTAATGCTCCCCAACTCTCCTGATGATGAACCACTCAAATCACATTATGGCTTTCAAAAGCCTTCATGGTCTAGCTTTTGGTTATCTCACAGGTCACATCTTACTTACTATGATCTCTCATTTGTGCTGTTTATGCTGCTGTGATTTCTGTCTAAAAGGTTTTCTCTCACTTCCTAACCACCTGCAATGGTTTGGCTGTAGAATGTCCTCTGAGACCTCACAGAGAGTAGGCAGCCATGTTGGAGGTAGGGCTTGGTTGAGGAAGGGTCCCTGGGGGTGTGGCCTTGGGGATTATATATGGTCCTATTCCCCTTCTGCACTTTCTTGCTTCTGGCCTCCATAATGTGAGGGCAGAGTCTTGCTCTCTCCCTTTCTCTGCTTCCTGTCAGCATGCCCTGAGCTCTGCAAACCCAGCCTGATATGGACTGAAACTCTGAAATTTCCAAGAACTGTGAGCAAATAAAGCTTCTTTCCTCTAAGTTGTGTAGTCAGTTGTTTGGGATTACGGCAGTGAGAATGCGGACCAAGACACCACTCTCCCACCCCCACTTAGATAACCCCGTAAGGTCTCAGTTTAGTGCCCACCTCTTCCAGGAAGCTGTTTATTTGACCCCTTTCCCCTCACTCCTATTCCTGACTACACAGGGCTAACTTGAGGAGTAGACTAGCTAGGAAGCTTTCCAAGGGGTAAACCTGTAAGTGGAACTGAAGCTCATCTCAGTGGGAATGTAGATGAAGTGGAGGAAGTATACTATCCGAAAATTCTTATTTGCCAGACTTTCTGTTCAGAAGAGCACCATATAAGATGATAATGTTTGGAACACAGTGGGTAACACCTGGCATTCTAAACTACATCCCAAGGAGGATGGGTTCTGGGATGGCAGGCTTTTAATTTTGCTGAGTGGGGAGGGCAGTTTGGGTCCTGGAGCTAGACTGTTCAGGGATGAGAACCCTGCTGTCTTCTTCAACTTTTCCCTGCCCTGTGCTTGGTGTCTCCTCTACACGAAAGTTAAACAAATATGTCTACCTGCCATCTGCTCCCACCAGATCTCTGCCAATCCTCAAAATGGCAGCGACTGCTCCTCATTCCAGTTTCCTACCTGCCTGTTTATCTTCACAGGCAGACTGTAGGGTCAGGAACTGAATATGAAATGTAATTCTGTCTTATGATTGACTTATTTACTGACTTAACATATGGAAATGCTGTAATTGAGGGAGATTAGGTGAGATGCCCAAGGTCACACAGCACCAAGGCTGGCCTTGAAAGCAGACAGCCCGACTCCAACATTCATGTGAATAAGCAGTAACTGCGCTGCCCCCCACAGAGCTTATACCCTCACTCAAAATTGAGAAAATGGAATAAAAATTGACCAAAAGGCAATAACATCTATTTCTTTCTTATCCTTTCAATTATACACCAACTTTTCCCACTACTCTCTGGTTCATTTCATAGGACCTCAGCTCCCCAATACATCCCATGAGCAGAATAAAGTGCAGCGTGCTCATGTTGAAGAGACCTGGAGAGTTTATTAATTGTATTTATTGATGGATTAACAAGAAACTGATGTGGAATGAAGAGAGACAGAATTTATTTTCCAATCCCAGGTGAATATCTATGAGTTCCTTGAATGGATGGGAATCCAAGGTGGGATCTAAAATAGAACCTGGAAATACTCACTTCTCTTGGCGATCTCGAGCCTCCTTCTCGGAATGTTGGTTTACATCTGAAATTAATCTGCCATTTAAAAAGAAGAGCATATTATATTCAGGGATACGCATCAGACTAGATCTCATTACCTAAAAAAAACCCTTATAATTATAGATATTGAGGCTAAAAAATCAAAACCCCTAAAGAATAAAGAACAAAGTTTAAAACTATTCTTAGTCTTTTGAAATCATATTAGATAATCTACAAAGATGCTAAGTGTTTTATACGTATTTGAATACACATTCCTTCACTCTCACTGGTGAAATAAAAGTTTCTTTGTTGTTGTTTTGAATCCTTATTTTATTTTTAATATACTCTAATTGGTGCATCGTAGTCTCACATCATAATGAAGTTCGGAGTGATAGGGACATAACTGAACAAAGTACCTGGTGAGTTTCCTCCCAGCTCCTTCTCCACTCCCTTCCCTTCTCTGTACATGATATTAAGATTTATACATTAATGCTCTTAAACTGGAAATGTGAGAAACTGAAATAAGAGTCAGAGGAAAAATACATGGCAGATGAAACCATCCAGCTAGGTTTCAGATTTTAAAAGTAGAAAATATAAACTAGTGAAATTTTAAATATTATAAGTATTATTCAAATGATACAAAATTATTTTTTATAAAAGGACTCAGCAGAGCCTTTATTTCAGATGGGGAGGCCTCCTGGTTGGTACTTTCACATCATCTTTAGCTACTGGACTAAGCAAAAGGAGCGTAGGAAGGAAGGGAATAAGTAAGTAGGGTTCAAATGGGAAAGAAAATATTAAGATGAAATATTAGTAGCCATTGCCACAAGATACGGATTCACAGCAACTGGTCAGTGAAACCAAATGAATGCTACATGGAACTAAACTATTTCAGTGCACTCACACTGTCCTCGAAGTGTGGCAGCTCATGAAGATGGATAATACACACAGAACCACCCACAGAAATGGGGGGATATGAAGGGAACAGTCTCTAACTCACTATGGGCGCCTTCCACTGCCCTCAAGTGACCAATGAGTGCATCTGCAGGACCCACCTCTGAGGCAAAGCACCCTAAGGATGTCACTTCCAGCCCCAACCACACGTTTATGCTGCACAAGCCAAACCACAGCCAAGAAGCCCAGAGAAGAGAAAGTGTCGGCTTCAGGCGCGGCTCTCTCCCTTGTAGCCGCTTTAGGGAGAAGCGAACTCAAGAGAAACCTTATGTAAACTGGGATCTTAAAGAGCTCACGGAATTTATTTTAAATGAAACATCTTGTTTCACACTTCCGCAAACAACAGGCTGAGTGATGCTGGAACATGGTCTTTCCATTCTTAATATGATAATTGTGTTTTACTTCCAGTTTTTGTTTTTGTTTTTGTTTTTGTTGTTGTTGTTGTTGTTGTTGTTGTTGTTGTTGTTGTTTAAGAGCATTGTTTTCAAAAGTTGGAAATAGAAATGGACACTTGGTCTTTAAAACCACTTGCAATGAAGAAAAAGGGCAGCAGGTGGCGCGCTCTTACCTTTTCTAGTTGCTCAATGCAGGCGGTGTGGACCACAATCTTACAGACCGCGCACTTCCTCCTGAGAGCGGATTTCTACAACATTCAATTCAAAATACAAGAAAGAAACGTTAACGGTCTGTTCCAAAGATTTCCCCAGTATTAAGGAGAATATAAGAAAAGAAAACAAACGTTGCAATTATTTTTTTTACTAAGCAAATTTAAAATCTCAAACATTAAATAAGATGACAAGCTTCATCAAAGTTTGTCTTACTTATCACTTAGCTCCATATCCCCATGACCCACATGACTCATGGTGGCCTAACTTGCCTCTCCCAAGAATAACAATAAATAATAATAATATAGCATATTGAGCAGGCTGTTTATTCTGTTACAGTATTTCTATGAGCTAACAATGCAGGCATTATTTATCCTGTTTTATTTATTTATTTTACATTTTTGACATTTTCTCTTGAGCAGTTAAGGGACGGGGCCAACAGCATTACTTAGTTCTCTGTCCCAATCAAGAATTCTTTCTCTGTTGCTGGAGAATCTACACTTCAAGGGGCCAATCACTTTACGCTTTTATACCAGGCGCAAATCTACACTGAGCTACTTGGAGTCCTGTGCTTATGTTCAGGAGAGAGAACACAAGTCCAGCTTTTACACCAAGGAAACAATAATAATAACAATAACAACAACGAATCAGCAAGAGCAGTTAATATGAATACAGTGCTTGCTGTGTGCCCTTGTTAGCACTTCACAAACAGCGATTCGATTCACTTAATCTTCACAATCCCATAAAGTAGTTTCTAGTCCTTATCCCCAGTGTACAGATGAGAAAACTGAGGCAGTCAGGGACCTGCCCGAGGCCATCTAGTTAGGGCACAGCAGAGCCCGACTGTCTGGCTTCTAAGCACTGCACAACTTGGTCTCTCTGACACTTGATACTTGTTTAAATTCACAATAGAAAGCTTTTTAAGGCTTGTCTTTTCTCTAACAATAAAAAGGACACTGCAGGGAGAAAGATGGCCAGGTGGACCCTAGATTTCAGTACTGCCAGTTAGCATTAAAGCTAGCACTGCTCAGACCTCTCTACAAGGACGGACTGGAAGGAAGATCTTCGAGGATAATTTCGTATTTGAGCCCTGAAATAAATTTATTATAACAAAGACAATCTGATAGTCTATCGAAGAACCCAAGTGTGAAAGGCTGTGAGCCTCTAGCCTTTCGGAAGGTGCCAGTATAGACTGCTGGCCACCTGCATCTTTGGATGAGTGGCTTCCCCTGCTGAGGGGTGTGTGTGCATGTGTGTGTGTGTGTGTGTGTGTGTGTGTGTGTGTGTATTACTGGGGATTGAACTCAGGGGCATTCTACCTCAGAGCTACACCCCCCTGCCCTTTTTATTTTTTGTTTGGAAACAGGGTCTGGCTAGATTACTGAGAGTCTCACTATGTTGCTGATGCTCTCCTTGAACTAGCAACCCTGCTATCTCAGCCTCCCAAGTACTGGGATTACAGGTGGGTGCCACTACATCCAGTTCAAGGTATCATTTTTGAGCCAACAGTGGCAGGTAGGTGAGAAGGACACAGTATTGCTGCTGTCAAAGGAAACTGGAGGGACTGCAGAGAGCCACCTTAGGAGAGACGGCCATGGGAAAGAAGCTGTCACCAGTTCCTTGATGGCTCTCGTCATTCAATGTGGGGCATCCATCCCTACAGATGACAGTGGTAACCACGTTGTTGGCTACCAACAAAATACCTAAAATGTTCTTATGAGTGCGGTAATGAAACTTCTACAATATATCCATTGAGTTTTATTGACTATACTTGTGGACGCTTTAATTATTTTTGGCTTTCCTCTTCCTTAGGAAAGAACATGTTCTGGAACATTAAGTTTGACAATTGATTTTTGCGAATGGCAAACGATACAGGAAACTAAAGCCTCTAGAAACACAAGGAAAAACTGCCCTGCTCTACTACTAAGAAGAGAAGAAGAGAAGCAGGAGAAGGAAAAGGAGAGAAGGAAGAACTGGAACACACACAACTAGAACAAGAAGAATGCGAAGTAGTTGTAGTAGTAATATAAGCAGCAGCAGCAACGATAACAAAATCCTACTTTGCAAATTTCCATAAGCGGTTTGCCCATAACCAAATGACTGCTGCTCTCCTGTTTCCGGTGGGTATCCTGGTCGGATCACCGCTCTGGCACCACCTTCAAGATATGCTCAGGGAGTTTGAGTTATGTTGCCAATCAGAGTTACAGAGATGCTAAGGGAAGTGCAGTGGGTTCTAGTCTGCTTCTCGCCATCCACAACCCCCGAGGAGATGATGCTGCGCACAGCAAAGCAAGCCTACTTGAGGTGGGCAGTTACTTGTGGGGTACGATGTAAGAGCGTCTGAAAAGCACCCCTCCTTTCGATAACTCCCACCTGGGTCTAGGTGGGTGCCTGGCGTTGTGCTCTGCATTGAATCCTACGGAGCCCCAGGGATTCTGGAAGCTTCTTAGAAGGCACCAAGGAGGATGGGAAAGGAATGCTGACCAGGCTCAGGAGGGCTGTGCACTCATTAAAGCCGGAACACCGCTTCCTTCCTTTTTTTTATATCAGAATTCTAAGTCAAAATCTGTTGAACAGGGATCTGAGCTATGAGAGTTCGGGAGCCACTAGGTTAAGATATGCTATCTATTAGCTTTCTGGGATGGCAGGTAAATACATTAGCATCACTCAGCAGAAATAATTAAAGTGCAATGTTCTATGGACAAAAACATATGAAGTAAGGTGCTGTGATACAATTAATTTGATTAAATAATATTAAATTTTAAAAGACCCTCTTAAAATATATTACTAACTTCTGTGCCCTTTAAGGCAGAATATGTCAACCATAGTCTGATTTTTTTCTGCATAAACACTACATTATATTACAAAGACCAGGCATTTTTCTCCTTCTATCTGAGGAAAGCCCTTTTCCAATCATTGTGCCTGTCTTTGTTGCCCACGACTTTCTAAATGACAGATTCTAAACAGCCTGTGGACTGAAAAATAAGATAATTAGTGAGTGAATAAGTTTGGAGTGAAATCCCAGGGTCCTTTTCCATAGGAGCAAAGATCATGGGTCCTCATGCCCCAATAGGCAACTGTTGCAGCCGCCCTAGCCTTAACCATGGACATCTTGGTTTAGATTATGTTCGCATTGCTTAAAGCTATTTGAAGCAGCTGGATTATACGCTTCTGGGCAGAAACTGCTCAAGATATATAGAATTCTGTGCCTGATCATATTAAAATTTTTATTTTGAAGATTTAAGTTGAACATAGAAAATACAGCTTGAAGCATGGAGAGGAATCTAGACATTCTAAATACTATAAATATTCCCTTTTTCCCAAGTAGTTCTTATCTAAGCCAGCGTTTCCTTCATTATGAAAGGTGATAAATCAAGTCATGAACAAATGATTGGTGGTCATTCTTTATATTGAAACATAGGTGCTATAGAACCTAGCAAAAAAACATAATTTAAAAAAGAAACAGTATCTGGTACACTAAAATATGTTTAAGAACCAATATTATAAAGACAGATTAATTTGCTTCGTCAATGAATTTAAAGGCCATTTGGGCTTAGTTCTTTAAATATCAGAGTAATAGTTTGATGCCTTTAATAAGGGTTCCCTGCTTTTATCAGTTGGTATTCAAAAGAAACGCATTCATCTATAAGTATGGGGGAGCACATTTGCAGAAACTAAGACAATTCAAGATTTATAGATTATTCCATCAGATCTCCCTTTGATCTAATAAAAACATGATCAGCAATTAATTAATTAAATGAAAAAGGCTGGGTGTAGCTCAGTGGAAGAGCCCTTGCCTTACATGCTCAAGGCCCTAGGTTTGATTCCCCAGCATCATAAATAGTAATACTAATAGCAATAATAATAGTAGCATGATGATACACTATGCTTTAGAACAGTGGGCATGCTCTAACCATCACACTGTAGCTACAAGAGAAAACACATTCAAATTGTGGCCCGGCCGTACATGATCTTCCATGCTGCAGGCACTGTGGGCAGATCCTCACCAAACTTGAGCCCCTATCAAGCATAGGAGTGAAATTGCCACAGTCTTGGACCACTGAAACTGGGGATGGGGGTTCCAGGGATAGAAGGATCAGAGACAAGCAGTGGTAGACAGTATACAATTGTCAGGCAAAGGGTTTAATGTCTAATCCTGTCCCACCCAACAGTATCCCTTGGCTGTTTCCTGATCTATATGGAGAAACAAACAGACAAACAAAGCTTTTTTTTCTTCCTGTGAGCATGAGATATGATTTCTGCTATGTTATAATAAATATCTGGTGGTAATTAATAGGGTTTGATAGAAAGAGAAGGGAAGAGAGGGAGTGGAGGAAAGGAAGGGAGGGAGGGAAGGGAGTAAAGAGGGAAGCAGATGAAAGGAAAGGAGAGGAAGAGAAAAGGAGAGGCGGGGAGAGGAAGGACGTGAATACTTTAGGGACTTAGGCAACCTCATGTCATAGGCCTGTGATTTATGAAAGGATTGGCGTTTTCTTGCTGCCCAGGTAAATGGAATGAAACATTGGTTGCCCCCAACAGTCTTCAGTTTGACCCAAAAGAAGCAGATATAACAAGACTGGTTGCCTCTTTCCCAAAGAGCACACAGCAAGCCTTTCTTCTCCCTAAAGATGGAACAAGTCATCCTGCCTGCTGACCATACATCTGTGGTAGTGTTAAGAAGGCCCCCTGCCCCAGCCCATCCCCATATGTAAGCACCAGAGATCAGGATTGGAGAGGTGGCAGGAAAAGGGCCTGCAGAACACGCCCATCTTGGGTCCTCCGGCTCAGGACAGCCTGCTGCTGGCCTCCAGAACACCTGAACAAAGTTTGAGCTCACGGCACCTCACTCCAGAGTTCCCAGAGGGGGCCCCCAAAACCTAATGCAGGGGACTGCTGTTTCCCTGAGCCCTGCAAGCGAGGAGTCACATAGGTTGAGGGAGAAGGGCCAGGGAAGGAAGTTCAGGCAGGAGCCACCAACATCAGGAGGGGAAGGAGGCCCAGGAGGCCCAGGAGGCCCACTGGGGAAGGGTCAGCTGGGGTCTGAGAGGTGAAAAACCCAGAAAAGAGGGAGAACAGAGGAGGCTGGCTAGAGGGACTTCCCTAGATCTGCCTCCCCGCTGTCCTCTCCCCAGGGATTCCTCAGCCCTTTGGCCTTCCAGAATCAGAAGACTGAAGAAGGCCTGGGGATTATGCAAAGGGAAAGAGCCAGTGGGTGAAGGAGCATGCCTCCCTGTCCCCTCACTCTGGGCGAGGGTGGGAGGAGGGGCCCTGCAGAACAGGCAACACTGGCCTGGTCCCTTTTTGCTCTCTGAGGGTGGGGCTAAGAAATGCTTAGAACTTCCCAGGCTTTTAGAATGTCAGGAATTCAATGTCCTTTCGGTGAGGATTGCCTCTCTGGGCAAAATAAACAAGAACAGTGCTGCTGGATAATCCAAGGTAAATGAAAACAAGAGTTCTTTGATTTATTTAAAACCTCATTAGAAGGAATGACAAGCAGACTTGGCAAGTCCTGCTTCTCCAGGGAGCCTGGGATGCAATCTGTAAATTGGTATTAGGAAAAATGAAGAATGACATTATCTCTAAGTTCCATTAGTATGATTTCAGAACCAGTTGTCACTGATGTCGGCTCCTCTTTTCCCCCACCAGAACACAGAAGGTTTGGGACAATCAGGAGGGTGGTCAGGTGAAGGTCCAGCACCCCCCTAATAGAAATCCTCAGGATATCACTAAGTCTGCCTATGACAACAGGGTCTCATGATCTCGGACCAAGGACCAAAGATCAATGTGTCCAGAGGAGTCGTGACCCAAGTGGAGATCAGAGTCCTCCTTAGAAGCTTGACTGCAGGAGACTGGAGCCATGGTAGAGGGCCCCACACCTTGGCCTGAGTAGTGTTGGCCCAGATGGAGAGGAGGCCAGCATGTGTGAAGTCACATGTGTTCATGCAAAGTGTTCTCTGACAGACAGGGGCCTGGCGAGGGCTCAGTCCCTCTGAGACGGCCTCTACCACCCACACCCTAGATAATAAATGATGCTAAAAGTATCTTAGGATATCTGAAAGAAAAAGCGCAGGGACAAGTGGAAGGTGGGCTGGGGATTCTTATAAATAAGCAACACCAAAATACTAATTCCATGCTCCAGTATAAACCGGTACACCTGAATGTGTGCCTGGCAGTTGCCTGAAGGCATGAGGACCCAACTATGATACGTAAGTGAATTTCTCATGTGGCTGAAACAGTCTATTCACGGTTGACTTTTCCAAAACATATTTGTGGAAATTCAGTCAACAGAACATTCCAACCATCCCTCTGTGTATAAGGCAATATGCAGGACACCCAGAGGAGAAAACTTCTGTCCTGGGAGAAGCCAGCAAGTCACTTGAGACAAGAGAGACTTGAGGGAAAAGGTTATTTAACAGGAGAGAGCTGCACAGGTCAAATGCTAAATAAACAGCTCCAATGACAAAAGCTATCATGTAGAGGAGGGCAAGATCTCAGAGGCTGAGTCAGTAAGAAGAGCCTGAAGGAGAAAGAAAATTCTTGACTGTAGTCTCAAAACATGTATACATTTGTGAAAACAAAAAAAGACATTCCAGCAGGGGGAAGAGCCAAAGTCTTATCATGTATTAGTCACTTGGTGCCCCTAAAATGAACCAGCACCGGCTCTGGCTGAGTCGTAGGACACGAGGCTTGGTGGTTGAGTGTGGAGGTGTGACTGTGTGCACTTGGCTGGGGGGACAGTTGCAGTGGGTGTCCACAGAGGTGTGGAGTGGGCGCCCTGGCTGCATGAGGAAGCCACAGGAGCTGGGTTCTGAGGACTGCAGGAGAACTGGCGAGGCAGCCCAGGCATTAAAGATCGTAGTTACAGGAAGGTGGACAGTCTTCTGTGTCTTCCCACATTGCTATAATCCGACACCAAGAACACTGCCTGAAACAGATATTCTGGAAAGGAAAAGAGGAGGGGAGAAAGGGGCAAGGGTCACAGGTAGGGCTTTCCCCCAGGAAGCCCTCAACCCAGCCCCAGTCCGGAATAGTGTGTGTTTTGGAAAGAAAGACAAAATCCCCATGAGGACACAGGTGTTCTCGAAATGGGCAATTCCACAAGAAATGGTGATGGGGCTCCAGAGGGACAGTGTGAGGAACAGAAGACTCCGCAGACAACAGAGGGGGATGGCAGAGGCTTCTCTGTAGCGGAATAACCATTTCTGTGACCGCTAATCACATATCTTCTGGGGACCCCCAGGAAAATCTGCTGAGAAGGCTATTTTGCAGAGGACCGAGGGCTTCCATCAGTGGGTAGACTGAAAACCAGAAACTCTGTGTTACTGCTGCTTGTGAGGATGCCACGTGTGTCTGCAGGCTAGTGGAAACCTAGAAGACTTATTTAGGTGACATGGTGGGGATGGGGAGAAAAGAACTTGGATGGGGGCCAGTGAGACAGCCAGCCCCGCCCAATAGAAGACCTAGCTGGGTGAGGCAGATGAGGCTCTAATGTAGCCTGGGAGAGGGTTGCTAAAGGCCCTAAACCTGGGCTAAAAAATACAAATTTTAATAAAATAGGTAGTAAGAGACCAATAGAAACTAACATGAAACTAACATGGCCACAATGAATCATTTAATCTGGTAGCAATATACAGCATGATCTCAAAGCAGAAGGAAGAAGATGAGAAAAAGTATGATGAGTAATTTATTCATTCAGCCGACCAATAAATATGGAGCACCTACCAGGTGGCAGGCATAGTCCCCAGCACCGGGGGCATAGCAGTCAACAGAAACCATTTTTTTTTAATCTCACAGAGAATACACTCTCCTGAGGAAGACAGAATATAAACAAAACAAGTAAGCCCAGTATCTGGGAAGATGAGACAGGTTGAGGCCACCTCAGCAACTTTGCAAGGCCCTCAGCAATGTAGCGAGATCTTGTTCCAAAATAAAAAGTAAAATAGGGCTGGGGATGTAGCTCAGAAATAGACTGTCCCTGGGTTCAATCCCCAGTACCATAGATAAAAAAAAATAAGTATAATCTATAGCATGGTGATCAAAACCAGTGCTAAAGGGGAAATTAAATATCAGGAGTGAGGAAAGTCTGTCCAGGAAAGGATTCACTGAAAACATACACTATGGCAAACTCCCAAAGGAAGTGGGGGCGTTCACTAGGCAGATACCTGGAGGAAGTGTCCCAGGCAAAGGGAAGGGCAAGTGCAAAGCCCAGAGGCAGGAGGATGCGGGGATGCTGGGGGAGTGGCCAGGGCCACTGGTGTTGGGAGTGGAGACGAGGCCACATAGTAACCAGGCAGATCGTATGACTCTTGCAGGCGATGCTAAATCACAGGATTTGTCTCTGAAAGAAATTAAGCCACAAAAGTCTACAGTGACATTTCACATAGTAGGTGTCTAGGGCCTGAACTAGAGTGAAGAGAATAGAACAGGAAGGAAAGGCAGGGATGCCACAGTGACTGTGTTAGTCAGCTTTCCATCACTGTGAGAAAATGAACTTAGTAAGGGGAAAGGTTTACTGTAGCTCACAGTTTCAGAGGTTTCAGTACATGGTCCCTTGGCCCCATTGCTTTGGGCTACAGCAGTTCAGTAGATCAGGACAGGAATGCATGGCGGAGTAGGTCTGTTTACCTCATGGAAGCCAGGAAGAAAAAAAGAAGACAGGAAGGGGCTGGGGTGCAAACACCCCTTTCAAGGACATGCTCCCTAATGATTTAACTTCCTCCCACCAGGCCCCAACTCCTAAAGGTTCCACTGCCTTCCAACAGTGCCATGGGCTGGTGTTATGGTTAGATATAGAATGTCCCCTGAAAAGGTCATGCATCAATGTTCAGAGTTGATATAACTAAGTCTTGAGGGTTGTAATCTCAGTGTGTAAATCCATTGTAATGAGTTTACTGGGAAGTAACCTAGGCGGATGGAGTGTGGCTGGAGAAGGTGGGTCCCTGGGGGTGTGGCCTTAGGGACTGTGCTTGTGTCTTTGAATCTCCTTGCTTGATTGCTCTCTTGCTTCTGGACTCCATGATTTGAGAATAGAGTCTTCCCTTCCCTTCCCTTCCCTTCCCTTCCCTTCCCTTCCCTTCCCTTCCTTTCCCTTCCCTCCTCCTCCACCTCCTTCTTCTTCTTCTTCCTTCTGACTCTCTCTCTCTCTCTCTCTCTCTCTCTCCTTCCCACTGACATGCCCTGAGATCCACAGACCCCAAGCCTCACATGGACTGAACCCAAAACCTCCAAAACACTATGAGCAAATAAATCTTCCTTCTTCTAAGCGGTGTGGTCAGTCGTTTTGAATTATATCATTGAGAATGTTGACCAAGACAGACAGAAACCGAGCCTTTAAGATACGGGTCTTTGGGGAACATTTCAAATCCAAACCAGAGCATTTCAAACTAGAACATTTCAAATCCACACTGAGAATGCACACACCCCTTTCCAGTCCCACACAGGCCTCTGCCAAGGTCAACATGAATTTCTCACACTGGGCTTCATGTCTTTCTGTAGCATAATCAATAGCCAAGGATGGCTTCCTTCCTACACTTTTGCTGTGGGCTTTTCCCTGCCCAGCTATACATTTGACAGTCTCCTACCAGGTTATGGCTGGAATTTCCTCTGAGTACTGTAATAAAAGCCATTTAATATGCTCTTCCAACAGTGTATTTTGTTCTGTTCTAAGAAACACATCCTCTGAAGTACTCTGAAGTGCTTGTGTTCCTGGAGACACTTCATAAGTAACCTCAGGCAGGTCAATCTCCAAGCTAAGCCAGGACCCCACCTGAGCTGATGCACAGAAGGGCCAACTCCGAGGCTCCCTGAGATGCATGCAGAGAGGAGGAAGGAAAGGGTCTTCCTCCCATTATTTGCACATAAACCAAAAGCGTTATATTTCCTCAATAGCCAATATATTTTATATATTTCATTTGAAGAGAGAGAAAGAAAAAGCCTTAGTGTAGAAAGCCAGGGGAAGGAGAGGACTCTGTGAGCTGAATACAAGAACTGGAAAAATATATGAAAACCTTTCCTCCTACTGAGAAGCAGCCAATGGTAGAAGAGCTGAGAAATGGTTTGGTAGGACCAAATTGCTAGAACCATGTTAACTCAAAGCCACTCAAAGTTAGAGTTGATGGCTCGTTATAGAGTGTGACACCCCATCACGCTTTGAGCATTGGATTATATTGGGGAAAGCTATGGTCATAACAGTATAGGATTCTTTTTAAGGGGAAAGAAAAAGGTACATGTTTTTATCTCAACAGTTTACTTATATTGTCTATGAAATCACACTCTTTAAGAGTGGTTTAAGAGTGATTTATTTTAGTGGATTTCATTTTTTAAATGGGGAAATATGAGAGTTACAATTACGTACTGCATAATAACCTTTTGGTCAGTGACGGAGCTCCTGCTATATGTATATGATTTGATATACCATATACCCTAGGCATATACTGTGATGCTTGTGTAAGCATACTCTATAATGTTTGCATGATGACACAGTCACCTAACGATGCATTTCTCAGAAGATAACTCCATCATTAAGTGGCTTATGACCATGCAAGTTTTCTCTGGTGGGCTTCAATAGAAAGTTGCCACATGAATATTAGAAGTTTGCATCTTAGAACTCCACTGGGTGACTATTGCATCCCACTACCACCTTTTAGAAATCTACATAAAATTTAGGTAGTTATGTAGATATGAAACAAATTCATACCGTGGTTGTTCTCTATTAGAAGTATGGTGAATGGCCTGAGAAATTTTTAAGGGTTGGCACAGTTGGGTGAAATGATGCTGATGCACTGATGGTCGCAGAGACATTGGACGGTGTGACGCTCAGGTGTCCCGTCACCGACCAGCCCTAGGTTGCTGCACAGTTCGGAAACACCTGCTATCTTCTCTTGCGTGGGCATGATGCACTAGCAAGAAATTTTAGTCTAATGAACTCAAAGAAATCTTCAAAACCCATAATTCTATTTCCTCTTCCTGGCTCTCACTTTGCCCAAGGATACTCCACGTTTTCATAACTGTTATTATTTTGACTGTTGCCCCTAATTTGTGGTTTTCTGCTATTTTTTCTCCCTACCCCCTTTGGCCTCCTTATCTTTTATTTTTTCCTCATATTTGCTTCCCAGCTTAGGAGCCAGCAAGTCCTATATTATTCAACCCTGGCCAGCTGCTGGTTTTAACCTTATCAGATGCATTCTTCGTGTCTTTGGCTCTTTCCAGCTGCATTTGTGGCTGCTTCCTGTTAGATTTTTACCCTATCTTCAAATTTTTATTTTGTATTAGCAGATCCAAGTTGCCATACATGTTACAGTAGGTTACCTGAAGTGTTAACACGTGTGCAAAAAATGTACAGACATATTATTACAAGTACACAGGCACCAATAAACAGAAATTCACAATTAGAACCCTACACACACATACACAAACATAGGTGTATTTACAAATTTCAAGCAGATAGGTATGATGGGCTGGGAATACTATAGAAGTCATGAAGTAAACAACTGAGCAGGAAATGTGTCACTGGCCCTTTCTCTCTCTCTGGTTTTGAGGTAGTATATCATGGGCAGAACAGAGATTTGAAGCTTAATATAAACTAGAAAATACCAAACTTTGCCTCTTAATCCTGGCTGGTCTGGGGGCACCATATGTGCCACCTTTCTTGTATCATGAAGCCTAACCTGTTCTTATTATCAGCTTACCTTGTGGAAATAGAATTATATTTTTAAATCACAGCTAAATATTCCTAACCTGTAATTTAGAGGCATTTTCTTTCATACAAAATATTATATCTACTTCAGAAACCGTATCAAGCTGTGGCAAGTTAGCTTTCCTTTCATTGCTATTTTCCACATTCCAAGCTACTGGTGACATAATTAAGACAGGGCTTCTCAGCCAATCTAGCCCAAGAAAATGAAAGTTCAGTCATGGTTCCCCCATCACTCTATCTCCAGCTAATATTGTTTACACTGACACACATGCCTACCTACCCATATTATTTTTATTTGTTTAGTGAGGACATCATTACCATAGACAGTGGTTTACCTGGTGGCTGGCAGTGTGAGGTACACATTATGTACACTATAAACACAGCCCATTTTGGCCAGTGCAAGTTCTATTCACCCACTTTATAGCTAAAAGAACAGAGACTCTGTGAGATTGAGCAACTCGCTGAAAGACCAGCTAAGAGTGGGGCCTAGGTCTACTGATAGTTACAACTTACTACTTCCCTCTTATTTTCTTTGCTAGTGCTAAATTAGGTGATCAAGACTAATGAGATCAATAAGAAATGTGATATTCAAAACAATGGCTTTATTTGGTCTGCTCTCATGATATTTCAAGGGGACGGACTAATGACAGCCATACATGACCACCTGTGTCAAGGTGGTAAGACGCAGCACTGTGCCCTTTGAGAATCAAAGGAAACGGGCTTCAGAAGGCAGAGCATGGACCTCGCAGGGCTTAAACCACCACAGCAATATGCTAGTAGTGAGCGTGAAATATCCCTCTCAGGAGCCTTCGGGCCAGGTGTGGTGGTGCACGCCTATAATCCCAGTACTTGGGAGGTGGAATATTGCAGGTTCAAGGACAGCCTCGGTAACTTAGCAAGACTCTCAGTAACCTAGTGAGACCCCGTTTCAAAATAAAATTAGTTAATAAATAATTATAGGGTTGGGGTATAAATCAAAGTTAGAATGCCCCTGGGTACAATGCTCAGTACCACACCAAAAAAAAAAAGAGCCTTCCAAATAAGGCAGAAATTCAAATGTCCTGAATTATAAGTATAATATCTAAATGGCAGGGTTGGCCAGTGGCAAGTGTCTGTGTGTGTATGTGTGTGTGTGTCTCTCTCTCAACAATCAATCACATCATTAAACTCTCATCCTTTCAATGAAAAATCACAGCGTAGCTATTCAATGTATCCAGTTGTGCTCAGTGTTGGGGGTTCAGAGAGTACAGAACAGTATCCCCAGGCTAAATGGAGGCTATGTTCTAGTGGTAGAGATAGACAGGTAAATAAGAGAGCAAATACATTTTTTAAATATGATAGAAAGTGATTTGTGTTAGAAAAAGTGGAAAGAATGAGGAAGGAGCAGAGTCAAGGGACAGCCTGGCTTTGGGAGGGCCAGTGGCTGCACCTCACGAGATCTGTGCTCAATTTTCTTCAATGAGAGACACATAGTCAGTGATTCTGAATCCCCAAACCTAATACTCTGGCTTGCCTTTTAGGGTCCAGCATCATGGAATCACTTTCATTCAAGGATGAATGATTAGGGCTGGGGATGTAGCTCAGTAGTAGAGCACTTGCCAAACATGCACAAAGTCCTGAGTTCCACCCCCAGCACAGAAAAAAAAAGTTAAAAGGAGGAATGATGGTAGTGGCTAATATGTATTGAGTGCTGGTGGTTTGCCATGCTGCTCAGTGTTTTCTATGCATCATTTCATTTAATTGTCGAAATGATCCTAAGAAACAGGTTACTGCTCACACTGGACAGATATGAAATTGGAGTTAGAGAGGTTAAAGCAATGACCAATGTTATACAACTCAGACCCTGCATTCAAAGCCAGGTCATCTGATTCCAGAGACCACACACTTTATTAGCCCATCCCTCTTTAAATGAAGACATTAAGGCAAGCTTGTTCATTTCTTTGCATTTAAAAATCATTTCCTTCTGAAATATGTATCTGCCTGGTCTATGAGGCAGGGAGCAACAGCAGCAATAACAGGCTCCTACAGAAACCGTGACAAGGACAACTTTGGAGGCCACAGGAGCTTTGGGTAACTGCTAATGCAAATAATCCTTCACCAAGATGGAGTTCCCTGAGCAACAAGAATATTGCTTAAAATCTGCTGCTCTAGGTCCTGGGCACTAGGAAGTGCTAGAAGAAGAGAAAGTATATCTACACACCTGGGCATTGCCTGGGTGACATGCAAACTCTATGCTGAGTCGGATGCAAATTATCTTTATTATTAAGTAGCAGGACCACATAACATTAAATAACAACAGAACTGCTTCATACAAACACACACCCACATACACATTCACAAATGCAGCCTCCACCTAAAATTATCACAGAAGAGATGGCAATTATTCTCAGAGGCTCAAACTCTTGAGAATAAAATAAGAGGCACATATATTTGGTTCAAGGCAAAAGTTTAATATAAAGGCAAAAAGAACTGCACAGAGATTAAAAAGAAAAGAAAAGAAAAAAAGAAAAGAAAAGAAAAGAAAAGAAAAGAAAAGAAAAGAAAAGAAAAGAAAAGAAAAGAAAAGAAAAGAAAAATGATGGAGCCCTGGATGGTGATCAAGTCTCCACGGCTATTCTTCCCTTTACCTCCAGGTGGACGTGAACTGTCTACTCTGAGCGCCCCCCAGGACAGTGGTTAGGGATCAGAGATGAGTGTAAGTCCTAGGGAAACCGCAAGGAAATGCGTGAGCATCTCTTAATCATTTTCCTTTGAATTCCGAAATACCATGAGATGTCAACGGCTATTTGGGGGCAGGAAAATACTGTGCTCTGCAACCCTCCCCTCCCCTCAGAAAGAAAGTAGGAAGTCCTATATACTTATATCCTTCTTTGAGCTTCGTAAGCCCTTTTTTAACAAATAACACCCCATATTATTTTTATATGTGAGTTAAGTATTTTCCAGAATATGATTTGGGGAAAAACAAAACTATGCAAATAGGCAACGGTACTATGGATCCAGGTCACCTAAATCCTAAGGAATCAGAATCCTAAAGAGCCCTGGGCCTCACAGCCTACATATATACGTTCTCTATTGCATGAAGGGGACAGGCGCATTGTCTCCTTTGACATATAGACAGCATTCTGCACCTAATGGTGTGTGTGTGTGTGTGTGTGAGTGTGTGTGTGTGTGTGTGTGTGTGTGTGTGTGTTACTAGGGATTGAACCCAAGGGCATTCTACCCCCAAGCTATACCCCCAGCCCTTTTTATTTTTCATTTTGGATCAGGGTCTCTGCTGACCCATCATGAGAGTTGCAATAGTAACAACTGACATTTATTGAGGGCCTACTATGGAGTGAGCGTTATTCTAAACATACACAAGGATAATATCATGGAAATGTCCAGCCACGTGGCCAGATGCATGAAGGGCAGCATCTCTTCCACCCACGGGAGACCCTGCTCCCCTCCTCCGCTCATAATCCACTGGCTGGGAGTCAGTAGCAGAGAGTCTTTCCATGAACATTCTTTGTATAAACTACTACCGTTGATGGCTCTGCTTTCCCTGAGTCATCCTGCTTCATTAGATCCTCCACTCCTAATGATGGGAGAGGCCTCCGGCAGACAGCAAACTTGGCATCTCCCTGGCTATGTTGTCTTCGGGCCGGAACCCAAACAACTCGGAAAGCTGGCTTTGCCTCCTGGGCTTGACTGTCATACGCGGGGTTCCCTCTGACAGCCTGCACCCAGCTCAGCCAAGCCGCCATCTGGGGTGTGGATCATCAATCTGCCACGCTGGACAACCAGCATGTGACACTCCCAGAACAGGACCATACTGCAGGCGGATCTTGGTGTGTTCTGAGGCCAGTGTTCATACGCCGTGTTGTGCACCTGCTGGACTCAAATACACAGATGGGCGGAAAGTCCACAGTAAGGTATGCTGGCCTCTGAGTCTCATCCACTTGCCTGCAACACACAGATGCACACGCTGCTGCCCGGGGTCCCCATCTTCCTGAGATGAAACAGGATGTAACTGGGTTCTGGGTCATTTTCATTTTTAAACAGCAGAAAGATGAAAGTTTCCTTCAAACAGGGCAGAGCACTATTGTTCTTGGACTCTTCTTTCCATTTTCTTTCAAGAACCCAAGACCATAGCCATCATCCCTGTGGGAAGATGTTGTGATGGCCCAGGATAGACGATGAGGCTTCCAATCCACCGAAAGAAGACAGAGCCTGTGAGATGTTTCCCAGAACATGTGACTGTGATTTGCCATGCTCAGTTGGTTCCACCCATGACCTAGTGAGAAGATGGATGCTACACTCAGGAGCAGAAGTCAGGTACAAGTGTTAGAGTCTTAATGTTGGGGCTAGAAAGAATTATCCCAAACATAAGGCCTTATTAAAACCATAGTCCTACCAACTACTAATTAGCTTATTCAACTTAATGACATTGAATGACAAGCAGAAGCTGAAGGAGGGAGAACATAGCCAGGCATGGTGGTGCACAACTATTATCGCTCAGCAACTTAGTGAGACCCTGTTTAAAATAAAATAAAGTAAAATAGGACTGGGGTGTAGCTTGGAGGTAGAATGCCTCTGGGTTCAATCTCCAGTACCAAAAAGAAGGAAGGAGACCATGAATATTTGTCAAGTAATCTTTCTACCAATTCTGACAGATGTATCTACTCCTCGCTCTTTTATAGAGGAACTCAAGATTCAGAGAAGTCGAGCAGAGCTTGGATTTTTATCCAGAGCCCCTCACCTCTAGGTCTCATCTCTCCTTCACTGCACTCTGCTGACCCTCATATCACACAGCTTCCCTAATGCAGTTCCCTCACTTTCTCAATAAAACTGCACCTGTCAAACTGCGCACAACCCAGGAGGACACCTGAGAATTCAGGGCAGGTGTTGCAGGTGAGGTTGAGTCCTTTCACCAAGAAGATTAAAGCAAATGCACGAACCAAACAAGCACCAAAAGGAAATGGTGCCTGTTAGCCTACCCACAAGAACAAGGTGACACAAGCACATTTAAAAATAGAGGAGATATATCTGGTAGCAGCATTCTGAAGTCTGACAGTTCCCTTTTCCCTCTCACTCAACCTACGCACTCCTCCACTCACCTAAGCATCTACCTGCTCTCTCCCTGCAGCTCTCAGCTGCCGCTACCTGCCTCCCTCATTACTCAGCCAGCAACCACGTTCCTCCCCACCTAAACGCTGGAGACTGCGTCAGATGCGTCTCTCTGTGCGGGCGCACCTGGGAGCCTGTGCCATCGTGCAGGTATCTGCGTGGCCAGATAAAGTAACACCTCGTAGAACGGCTGCTGCATTCATTTCTTAGAGCTTCCCGAACAAAGCAACACAAGCTGGTGGCTTAGAACAACAGACGTGGCTGCGTGTGGTGGTGCTGGCCTCCAACCCCAATACTTGGGAAGCTGCGACAGGAGGAGTGCAAGTTCAAGGTCAGCCTCAGCAACTTAGCGAGACCCTGTTTCAAAATAAAAAAAATTAAGGGCTGGGGGCGTAGCTCAGAGATAGAATGCCCCTGGGTTCAATCCACAGTACAAAACAACAACAAAAATAAAGAATATTCTCTCACTAGTTTCAAGGCCAACAGTCCAAAATCAAAGTATCAACATGGGTGAACACCCTTCCAAGGGCTCCGAGGGAGAAGCATGCATGCTTCTGATGATAGTCAGCAATCCTCAGCATCCTTTGACTTGTAGCTGCATCCCTCCAATGGCTACCTCCATAGTCACATGGCTTTCTCCCTGTGCATGTATCTGGGTATGTCCTCTCCTCTTCTTATAAAGACACTAGTCATACTGGATTAGGGCTCACCCATGCTGTTACAGCCTCATCCCAACTAATTACATCTGCACAAACCCATTCCCAAATAAGGTCATATCCCGTGACCCTGGGCATCAGGACATCAGCATACCTTTGTGGAGTACACAATTCAATCCATAACTGCTACTATCTGCCAGGTACAAAGACCGGGCCGCCTCACTGGGTCCTGACACTCTTTATGAAGTTGAAGTGTGGCTCTCTCCTCCAACAGTGCACAGAATCATCTCTACAAATGTTTTGCTTTTTATTTTTTAAACATGCCCATGCCCATTACATTCACTAAGATTGTGATGTGGCGGCACAAGACTGGAAGCCAACACTTTATAAAATGTCGCAAGGGACTGTATTGCTCGTTCAGAAATGAGAATCCCTGAGGTCAGTCTGGACCCCTGAGGGTAATCTGGAACCCAAAGCAAAAAGAGGGAAAATGACATGTTCAAAGTTCACTCGGAACATACATGGAACAGAAGGATTTCAAACCCAGGTGAGGCCCACACCAAGTCCATTTCCTCACTGCCCATGAGGCCCACATCCCTAGGGCCGGTGGTATGGCCACAGAGGTAAAAGCAGGAGCGCCCTGGTGCGTCCTTTATGGGTCGTTAGTGTGGGGGACGTTCCTCTGGGGACAGATGCTTGTCTGCACATCTTCACATACCCCACCTCTGGAGCATGAGAATGGCTCCGATCAGAGTGCCCACTAAGCAGGGAGGTTGTCACTGACAGTTAAGCAGCTGTCATGCTCAACACTGTCTCGAGTTCCTTGTTGCGTGGTCCTCAGCCCACATACGCAGACCCCACAAATGAATGAAGAAACGAATATCAAGATAAATG
>PVJS01005900.1:39745-62229 GCA_004027185.1 Glis glis
GGTACCGCAAAAAAAAAAAAAAAAAAAAAGAAAGATAAATGTCACCAAATGAGAGTGGTCCTGGCTGGAATTTTATTTCAAGTTTTTCTCTCTATTATAATCAGGCTTAGAAACACTGATTCTTCTACTCCGATTGCATTATTTTTACATCCTTTGTTCCTTTCTAAACTAGAAAAAAATGAAACAGTTACTAATTTGGGAACTGTTGCTGATTTGGGAACGAATTTAATTCCATTAAGTATCTGTTCGAGGATGCAGTATTAAATGTTACCACCAGAGAATCCAAGGAGAGGGAAGACTTTAAAGGTCATGTGGTTCAGCCAGGAGGCTGCGGAACAAGCTCCTGTCACAGACCTGGGTTCTCTGAAGTCATCGCCTTGCTTTCAATATCCTCCAATATCAGCCCCCAAATACCAGTCCACGTGGCAGCAGGAGGTCCTGGCTGTGCAGGATGGCTTTGGTGTTTAAATAGATGTTCCAGTGTCCCTATGAGGGTGGCAACCATTTCAGTATCCCTGATACAGCCCTGGTTTGCCTCAAATGTTACAGCTCCATTATTATCAGCAGCTACTTTCACCCTCAAAATTGTCTTGGTTTAGACAACATATTATATAGTCACACCAACGTTGATACATGCTCCAAGTTTGGGTTCAGAACACATGGAAACACATCCCACCCATCCATCCTTTCCGCCCTTCCCGTTCTTCCCTGACGTGTGCGCTTTGATGAGCTCTTCCATGACTCATGACTGCTGCCTCCCTTCTACAGACCTTGTTCCTTCCTCTGAGCCTGCTCATATTCTCCTCCCTGCCCAAAATGTTCTCCTTCTCCAACCCCTCTTATATAAACCTTAGCTACCTCTCAAAACTGAACTTCAGCCCCGTTTCCGTGAACCTGCCTCTGTCTACTTCAACCCACACTGATTTCTCCCTTTTTCTTAACTTTTACTTGTGACATTTTCTCTGCTGAAATAGGGTAAAGAATGAGCACAGGCCCATCTTCAGCGATGCACTAACTCTTCCCCCAAGCACACTGCCTGTACTTTGTTTAGAAACCTGAAGGAGGTATCTGGTCCATGGCTCTGGTAATTTGGTTCCAAACCCAACAGATAGGCATTCTTTAAAGGAAGTGCATTGAAAGAAATGAGAACATAATACACAATCTATATGGGCATGCTTTTTTCTTTCTTTTTTCTTTTTTACAAAATCATTGTTCAATTCTAATAAAGTTGCAAAAAGAGCATTTAAACTGGAGGCTCCACCTGAGTGTTTCCTTATCTGACCTCTTGCTCAAAGCAGATGCATTTCCTTCTCTTCAGGATCCCTGAGAGATGGCCATCCAAGATATCCATGCATGCATCCTCTGAGCCCATCGCTCCAGGCACCTTGCTCCCTTGCTGCACAGCTGCGTTCGTTAAAGTACTGATACTACAGTATTTCTCAAAGTTGGGTTTGTGGACCCTCTGCGCCAGAGTATTTGAAGTACTTGTTAAAACCACAAAATTTCAAGTCCAACTTCAGGCATAACTAGATCAGTGCTTGGAACAAGGAGGGAAACAGGAATCTGCAGTTTTCACTAGTTTCCCAGATAATGCACATGTGCAGGAGAGGGCGGGATCACTGTTAGAGCCAGCGGATTCTAGATCTGCGACGTGTTCCACCTTCCAGACAACAAAGAGCAAGTCACTTCTCATCTCTCCACCACAGCTCTTCAAATACTGGAAGTCCTCTCTACCTTCGTTCCTTAATACTTAGTTGAAATACTCAGTTTAATTTTTCTTTACAACAGACCTCCATACCCTGAACCAACTTGGGCAGTCTCCTCTGGGTCCTTTCCTTCTTGATGGTATCTCTCCCAAAATGTGACGCCCAACGATGACATGAACCTCACTATGCTGAGGGGGAAAGAGAGGGCTTTCCTACACACTGCGAATTTTGCAAAGTACGTTCTACACTCCTGCCAGTCGATCAAGAGACTACCCATTTCAGCCTCAACCAGTTGGAAGTGTTAGAATTTCATAACTCTTGGCTAATTTAAGAGGCACATGATGTTGACTCCTTAGAGTAGTTTTAATTTGGGTGGCTTTGTTTTTATTTTTAACATATAGATTGGCAGTTGGTGGTTCTTTTGCAATTGCCGGTTTCTATTCTTTTTGTTTGTTTTCTCTTAATTTATTATGCCAGTCACTGTGGCAAGTGAGCCCTTTCTACATGTTCCTCATAGCCTCCCCCAAACAGAATTCCCCCACTTTATAGATGAAGAGACTGAGCCTTCGGGAACTTATAATGAGGAAATGGTGAGGAGTCCCCTTCCTCACTGACTAGTCCCTTTGTTGAATCAACATCTTTTAGAGGCAATCTCTTCATCTTCCAGACACTTTGTAAACTGAGTCAATAGAGCCGAGGACACTGGGAATTCTCACTCTGTTCCCTAATACTCCTGTCTAAAATTCCCTTTATTCTCTTTGGTGTTTTCTCTGACCTAGAGGTAATAGTGACCCAATAATAGTCAGTTAGTGGAAAGCAGTGCTATTTACTGAAGCAAGGTGTAAGGAGATGTTAGGTGTCTATTCCTTCATTTGTCAAGAGAAGTGACATGTAACTATCCCCGAAAGTGTGCCACAAAAAGCAAGGACCAGGCCCGGCGTGGTGGCGCACGCTTGTAATCCCAGTACTTTGGGAGGCGGAGACCGGAGGATCTGGGTTCATGGCCAACATCAGCTCTCGCTCTCCCCCCCCCTCCTTAGTGAGGCCCTCCGCAACTTCGTGAGACCCGGTTTCAAAATAAAGCATAAAAAAAAAATAGGGCCGGGGGCATAGCGTGGAGGTAGAACGCCCCTGCGTTCAATCCCCAGTACCGCAAAAAAAAAAAAAAAAAAAAGCAAGGACCAAAGGGAACTATTTGGAGACACAGCAGAACCTGTAACAAATCAGTCCACTAGTTGGCACGAGATCAAGATAAAGTATATATGCAAATAAGACTGGCTCTTATTTTTTCCATCTTATATTATCTGATATCCTAAGACCAGTGTTTATGCAATTAGCTAAGACCCTAATGCTAATTCATTATTTATAGCATTTTAGTCCAAACAGCTGAGCTTCTCATGGTTTTGGTTAATTTAATCAACTTCTGTGCAATTAGACTTTAATTAAAAATGCATATGCATCAAGTTGGAATGCTGATCTTTAAATCAATTGAATTTACAGCAAGATTAGAAGAGAAATGCAAACGATTAATTACGGATCTGAGTTAGATGCAAAATTTAAAGTAATTGAACCCTATCCTCTTTTTCTATCTAGAAGGTAGCCAAGGCCCAAAGGTCATGAATTCTCAAGGTCACACAGAATGTGATAACAATGAGGATCAAATCCAGGCTTCCTGACTTCAAATTCAGAGCCTGTTCCTCTCGACCCTTCCTTGACCTTTGACTATTCCCAGTTTCATTCAAACAAACACTAATTTCCTCAAAAACCTCAAAGATTTTGCAGACAAAACCTATACTAGGGATCAAAACTGCTAAAGTGCTATCAAAGGTCTTGGTTCTGAGACTTTGCCATTTCAAGCAGCCTGATAAAGGTATCTTCTTCTGTAAGCTTTGACAAAAACTCAATTTCTTCCTTATTAGTTATTAACAGAAACATATGTACTTGCAATTTCAATGTCCTACATTCTGCTTCAAATCTTTCTTACAGATAATAAAGAAACATTACAAAAAAGTCTTTTTAAGTATTATATAAATTATGATGCCACTTCCCTCAAATAATAAGGCATGGATCTTTTCATTCTTCTTTATTATTCTGTTTCCCATCATTCTCTTTTTAGGCCAACAATTTTCAACTCTGCAAAATGTTAAGCTCACATTCTCAGTATTATAAAAGTTTTACTTTCCCCATACCTTACTGCATGGCCACCAGGCTTTCTTCACACGATCTAAAGAGAATTTTAAACCTCAAACAGATTGTTCTAAATAGGGACACAAAGTGAATTTTAGTAAGCAAAAAGTACTCCCGTTGAGCTGTTGATGATTGTTTATATCATTTCTAGAATCATATACTCCAGAACACAGTGTGGATTATTTACTAACCTACTCCCACTCCAACACGGGTGTTTCCACCATGTGTCCACCTTCACTCACCAGTAATGCCCGCCACCACCCTGCTAAGAGACCAGCCTCTTCCTCCACACACAGGCCTGGGGCCCATCTCACAACCCTCCCATCAGTGGCCCTCCCTCACTCACATTCACCCTCCCTCCCCCCCAACATGCACACACGCAGACCTACCCTGGTGTAATGGTTTGGATTTAGAATGTCCCTCTAGCGCTCATGGAAACAAGCTAGCGATGTTGGAAGCTGGGCTTGGTTGCTAAGGAGGGGTCCCTGGGGGTGTGGCCTTGGGGACTATGTATCCTTCCTCCTTCCCCTGCTTTCTCTCTGCTTCCGGCCTCCACAATGTAAGAGCAGAGCTTTGAGCTCTCTCTCTGTTTCCTGCTACCATGCCTTGAGCTCCGCAGATGCTGGCCTCATGTGGATGACCCCCAAATCTCCAAATATTGTGAGCAAATAAATCTTCCTTCCTCTATGTTGTGTGGTCAGTCATTTTGGATCATGGCAGGAATGTTGACTGAGACCTGAGCATCATCCGTAACCGTCATGTCACACTCGGGGTTAACTGCACAATCAAACCCTAAAGTCACCGATACGGACAGCCTGGAAGCCCTGTTAACTTGATGAATACTCTGGGAAGTCTTCCATCTCACAAGGGCAGATGCTTTCAAACCTCTCCTGGGAAATACAGGTGCGGGACCCCCTCTGCCCTCAGACTCAGAGGCTGCCCCCCAGAAAGACAGAGCAGGAGCCTTGGCGCACACTCACTGCAAATCGGACTTGGCAGTTCTCCTCTCCCAGGTAGCAGAGGTCGCCTGAGACGTTGGTCTCCAGCCAGAGGTGCTCCCCGTTCACGGCATTCTCCTGCAAGGAAAAGACCCACCCGCTTTAGGGAAAGCATTATATTAGATTAACCACAGAAGAACAAGGCTAAATCTACAGGTCTTATAGGACAATTCCTCTTATTTTTATTTTGTTCATCAGAAATACATGGACTCGTAGTTAGTTTTCCATGAAGGATTCTGTGGAATTAACTATGACCCCCCAATTCATAAGTTGAAACCCTGCCCCCCAATTTAATGATATTAGAAGCTGGGGCCTTTGGGAGGTGATTAATTAGTTCATGAGGACAGAAGCCTTATGATATGATTTGTACCTTTATAAGAAGGGACACAAGAGAGAATCTCTCTCTCTCTCTCTCTCTCTCTCTCTCTCTCTCTCTCCCCTTGTGCATTCGCCAGGGAAAAGCCATGTGAAGACACAGACAGGAAGTGGCTATCTGCAAGCGAGGAAGAGGGTCCCACCAGAGACCAAATCTGCCAGCACCATGACCTGAGCGTCCCAGCCTCCAGAACTGAGAAGCTGATGTCTGCTGTTTAAGTCACATAGCCTATGGCATTTTGTTATAGCATCCTGAGCAGAAACAAAGGGGATGGCTTCAATAAAGCTTAACTGAATAACCAAGCAATTTATAAACCCATCTTCTGCATGAGCCACCTTTATCGAAACTCACTCCAAAATTGCCCACACAGTAGCTCTCTGAATCCCAATGCTTAGCACAGAGAAGCAGAAATATAGACCAAATGATATTTTGTGGGGAGAAAAAATACCAAGTGTCACCCCTGTTTTAAAATGAATGTATTTCTTCAGATTCAAATATAATACATTTTTTCTCTCAGGCAAGACTAACCCATGACTTAGGTGCTTCATGATCCAAGGAAGGTGAGTTAAGTCCTAGAACGGCAAAAGCCAGGCCTAAAAGGGCGGGGAAATGTGACCAAGTGTGTAGAGGTCAAGGGCTTAGGAAGACCCTGGAGTGGAGACATGACATCATGTCTGACATGCCTCAAAACCATTCCTAACGGGAAAGCAACACTGAGGTGGACCTTTACCCACTACATCAAAAGGCAGCCACCTCCCCCGACACTTCCTTCTCTATAGGTGCTGTTTCACTGGGGCAAGTCATGTTCAATTTGTGCACAGAAGTCAATGGGGAAATGGGCCTCACCACATCTAGTGGGACAATAACAGAGGAAAGAGAAGAGTCGCCATGGTATTGGACCCTAAATGTTCTCTGATAGAGATGGATGATGACAACATTAGAAAATAAAATACAAAGACACTTCCTCACAAATCTAAAGAAATCTATCCTCAGATCTAAAATATTCTTACCACCCAACTTATCCAACTTTAACTTATAACTACTTCTACAGAACAATCTCTTTTCATTTTATTATTCTTTTTTATACTTTCATTGGTGCGATGTAATTATACATCATCATGAGGTAAACAGTGATGCACACAACACTTGGTGTGCTTCCCTCTGGGCATTTTGTTATTTTTTAAGGCCTTCAGCAAACATATATTCCTTACCATTGGTGCCACACACTGGGATACTGTGGTAATATACAGGGGCAAATCTGCTAGAGAAAATGGAAACTAAATGCATCATGATAGCAGCAAATACTAAGACAACAACTATAGCAAAAAACCTGCCAACTGTTTTAGGGAGTGAAGTGTAAAATGTCACAGAGGGGTACAGGTCAAAAACCATTGATGATACTAATCCAGGGAGATCAGGAATGAAATCCTAGAAGGTCAAGTAAAGCAAGAAGGAGCAGGCAAGACCCAGGGAGTCCAGAAATTACAAGCACCAACTAACTCACCAGGAGGGTGGGTGGGATCTTGGGGCTAAGGCTGTTTGCACCCTTGCCATACCTCAGGGCACCCACAAGCTTTCAGAGGCATGCTGGTCAGTCTTGCCGCCGACTCAGGCACAGCAAGACTGCTAAGATTAGCTAGCCTCACTCATGGAAGGGAATCTGATTTAAAAGAGGCAGAGACAGGTCTCTTTTCCCTTTGGAAGAGGAAAGGGCATTGGGCAGAGGAGGCTTTGCTGCATCCTGTCCCAGCGGTTATAGCACAATGGTTCTCAAATTTGGCTATATATTGTAATAATCTGGTGAGTGTATGCATGTGTGTGTGTGTGTGTGGTACTGGGGATTGGACCTAAGGACATTCTACCTCTGTGCTACACCCTCAGCCCTATTTTATTTTTTTATTTTGAAACAGGTCTCACTAAGTTGCTGAGGGCTTCTCTAAGTTGCTGAGGCTGGCCTCAAACTTGAGATCCTCCTGTCTCAGTCTCCCAAATACTGGGATTACAAGCCTGTACCACCACACCTGGATGAATTTTCATCAAACGTGGGTACCCTTTCAATTTGTGTCAATAGTTCTGTAGTGAAACATGGGTATCAGGATTATTCAAGGTTCCTGGGGAGACTCAAAAGTGATGCAGAGCATGGGACCCGATAATACAATTGACCCCACCCTACCTCTTATACATTTTGGATAATAGAGTCTAGAACTCGCCTGTGAGTGAAAATCTATTACACTTGCAACCACCAGAGAAGAAGGTGAGAAAGGAAGATACATGACATGAAGTAGCCCAGTCAGATTTTAAGATGAGACATGGAGCCATTAATATACAGACAGTAGGCTCAGAGTTAACATCATAGTTAACAGCATAGGTCAGAGGGATAACGGAGAAACAAACTTACACACTCTTTTAAAGAAACAAGAGAGTAAAATAAAAACATTCATGCACATGAAACTTACTGAGAACCTGTTTCAAAATAAAAAATAAAATAGGGCCGGGGGCGTGTCTCAGAGGTAGAATTCCCCTGAGTCAATCCTCAGTACCACACAGAAGAAAGAGGAGGAGGAGGAGGAGGAGGAGGAGGAGGAGGAGGAAGAAGAGGAGGAGGAGGACGAGGAAGAGGAGGAGGAGAAGAAAAAATACAATGCTCACTTTTGAGCATGTGACCTAAAGAAATAGTCCTAATGGAAGAAAAAAACTATGTACTGTCTAAAAATCAAAAACTGGAAATATTGTGGAATCCCACTAAAAAAGAATGGTTACATTAAGTAGGACAATACATAAAATAGAATATTATAACATTGTCAGGAAGTTTAACAAGGGGGGGTGACCATATGGAAATTGTATGATGTAGAGTCAAGCAAATAATAATAAAATTCAAAATTGACTGCATATTAGAATCGCGACTCTGCACGAAAATAAGGGCTGACAAAGCACCATCTATTAGCAGTTTGATATCTCAGCCCACACGTCTACTTCTACTTGTTTCTCCCCTTCACTAGGAGAGGGCCACAAAGAGTTCTCCTTACTTTCTGCCTCTGCTTCCTTCCCACTCCATTATTTCTGCAACTCCATTCCATCAGGCTTCCTTCCTTCGCATCCTACTGTAGCTACTGTTGTCAAGATCACTGGTGACCTCACACGGCTGAATCCGAGGGCCAATTCTCAGTCTCCATCTCAGTCAGCAGCCTGTGTCACTGCCTTCGTCTAGGGACACTTTCTTCCACTTCTTTGTTTCTCTTGTACCTTAAGACCAACCCCTTTGAAGTCTCCTTTGACTGACCTTTCCCATTTCCCCAAACTCTAGACATTGGAGTGTTCCACATCTCGATAGTCACATCTTTCTACACTCTTTTCCACCCACAGACAGTCCTTAGGTTATTGCACTTAGTTCCCACAACTTTAGATCTAGTCAAGTAATTATTGCCTCTCAACATATTCATCCAGTAAGAACCTCTTCTTTGAACTTCAGACTCATAAAAAAAAATACTGCCCTCTCAGAATCTCCACTGGAAGATCTAATAAGTGCCTCAATTTATTTATTTAATTATTTAATTATTTATTTATTTATTTTTGTTACTGGAGATTGAACTCGGGGACATTATACCTCTGAGCTACTACCCCTTCCTCCAGAAGCCCTATTTTATTTATTTATTTTTTTATTTTGAAACAGGGTCTCACTAAGTTACGTAGGGCCTCGCTACGTTGCTAAGGCTGGTCTCAAATCTGTGAGCCTCCTGTCTCAGCCTGCCAAGTACTGGGATTATAAGCATTACCACCATGCCCGGAGAGCATCTCAAATTTTTACATTCTCATAAACTCTTGATGTCTTCCACTGATGTGTTCTTACTCAAATTTTCCTTGGATTTTTGGTAAATGGCATTTTCCATGCTTAGGGCTAGACTCACAACTTGGGAGTCATTCTAGACATTTCTCTGTCTCACACCTTTTATCAGCTAGTCTTATTGATTATAGTTTCAAAGTGCATATGGAACCCAGTCTCATCACTTATCTTCGCTGGCAATTATTTATACGCTGGCATGATTCTTTGATTAATGTTTCCTTTTATACTACATTCTGAAATCCATTAGGGCATTGGATATGCAGGAACTCATTTAGTGACTGGCAAATAGTAGATGCTTAATAAAATCAGAAAACTGAGTAAAAGACTAAAAATCAGTGACTAAAGGACCATTCCTAATATGCCCAACTCCAAGGAGCAGAAAAGAATAATTATTTTTATCTGTCTATTAGTTTGAAGACATAAACCAAGTACAGATATTTAGTAGAGACAAGGCAGTCTTTGTGTGTGTGTGTGTGTGTGTTACCGGGGATTGAACCCAGAGGCATTCTACCTCTGGGCTACACCCCTAGCCCTATTTTTTATTCTTTATTTTGAAACAGCGTCTCACTAAGTTGCAGAGGGCCTCACTAAGTAGCTGAGGCTGGCCATGAACCTGGATCCTCCAGTCTCAGCCTCCCAATTAGTGGGATTACAAACATATGCCACCACGCCCGGCAGGGCAGTCTATTAAAATCAGGAGAAGCAGAGTCCTTAGAAAGAGGCATACAAGAGAAAGAGGAGGTCTACTTTCAGCTTTTGTATTTTTTGATGCTGTCCTTTCTTGGATGTCTGTCTTGCCTGATGCTCAGTGGAGGGCATAGTAAAGAGTTCACTAAAGTCTGACCTTTGCCCTCAGCAACAAGAAAGTAATCACTATGTGCTTGGAATGTTCTGCTTGCTAAGACAGTTTATTTACCTGGAGGCACCAGCCATATGGTATTAGCTTGACCTCCAGAGGTACTAGAGGCTAAGATCAACCACGTGGCAGGCAACCATGTCTGCATGACCAACCCCAACTAAAACTCTGGACACCACGGCTTAGATGAGCTTCCCTGGCTGACAATATGTCAATTCTATGCTTACACATGGTTGCTAGCAGAAGTTAGCTAGCTATCTGCAACTCCACTAGAAGAGGACTGCAGTATGACATAAATGCGAGTATAACTGTTTTCATGTGTCGGTCTAGTGAATTCTCCAACCAGAGTGTGGTCTTGGGGTTTCCTGAACTTGTGACTGAGGTCAGAAGCAAGGGTGATCTTAGGGACTCCTGGGTTCTGCACAAAGGTGCCTAGCCTGGATGGTATTTACATAAAAATGGAGTAGACAAATGATCTGCTTTGATTATCTTCCTACATTTCTCACAATTCCTTCTCTGGCTCCCTGTTAATAAACATGGACTCTAGAGTAAAACAGACATGCTAAACAGCTGTAGGACTTCCCTGAACTCTAGTGTTCTCGTCAGTAAAATTATAAAAATAGCTGTTCCTCCCTCCCAGGGTCACAGCAATGTTTAAAGGTAAAATGCAGACAATCTAATACTGTGTACACAATAAGAAGTTAATAGGGGCCCATTTTAGCTTTTAATGTTTTTGCTGTTACTTTCTGATTTTCTTCATTCCTCTTAATCCATAGATGGTGACATTACCCAAGTTCCTCTCTTTGGTCTGTGTGGTCAAGACTGCCATTCACCAACCTAATTATTCTCTTCTTCCTTGCACATAGCTAGGTCTTATTTCCCAGACTCCCTTGCAGCTAGATGTGGCCTTGTAACCAAGTTCTAACTCACGGAACATGAGCGGAAGTTCCAGGCTTGGTCCATTAAATCCTCTTGCAATCATCCCCCCCCCTTGCTCTTTTGACACAATGGTTCATGAGAAGTCAGCCTTTGGGATGGTTTTGGAAACCTCCCGGTGAGATATCATAGCATTGTCAGTATGTGTTCCTGAATAACTATGTGAGAAAGAGCCCCACTCCTCACTCAACCTCCTGGAATAGTCCTAGTCTATTACATGGGTGAAAAACAAACTTCTTTTATTTTGGGCCATTACGCATTTGAGCATTTCATTTACAGCAGCCTAGTTTAGCCCCAACTAATACAGGCCCCTTCTCTTTGCTCTTATTTTTTGCCTAGGTTTCCTTTCATTACCTGCACCTGTCCCCAGGTTACTTACTATACACCAGACAGGGAGTCTGATCTCTTGAGTCCTGGTTTCTTTCTCTGAACTTTAATTCTGATACCTGTTACAATTTATTTTACATTGGTGTACACTTAATTCCCATAAAATACAGCTATGATTGTACCCCTCCCTTGTTCCGAATGCTTAGATGAATGATTATCTATTATTTATAAAATCAAATTCAAATTCAATCTGGCATACTAGACCTTCCACTAATGGTGCAATCTTTCTTTAACCTCTCTTATTTACCTTTATACATTTTTCTTTTGCATTACCCCTTAAGAAGAATAATGCAAGAGAAATTGTCTTTTCTTTTCTTTTTTTGTGTCATGTTTTTATTGATTTCACTGTCCCCACTTGAGAACATCTTTCTTGCTTCTTCTCTACACATCCACCTTGAAATGCCATCTCAAATAATATACAACTCAAAACATTGTCCATCTGTTTGAGAAAGAAAATAATAAGTCTCCCATTTCTAAATGAAGATAACACTTCTTCTGGACTTGTAAATGCTGAGATAAGTCACATATTTATTTAGATACCTTTATATAGAAAGGTATATACATATATTTATATAGAAGGATTTACATCAGAAGATCTATTTACCTAAGAGTAGAAATTCACCTAGATAAATATAAAGTTATAGGTATAGATATGATCCCTTGCCCAAGTTCTACCAAAATCCTAATAATGGTTATAGGTCAAAAGATAAAGGTGGAGAAGTATTAGAGATTGAATAATATGGATAAAGAGTACACTCACACCAGAATCAAATAGTCTATACCAGTGAAGACACTTGCTTATAAAAATGTTTTCAAACAATAAGAATTATAATTGTATCCTATATAAATATATTCGTACAAAATCAAAAAGGAAAAAGATGTAGGTTGCCTCCCCCTGCATATCTTCAAGATAATAGTAGGTAGCAAATTATCTTGGTTCTGATTTATTCAGTACAATAGGCATATGGATCCTGAACACTTGAAATGTGGTTAGCACTGATGGAGATGTTCTGTCAGTGCAAAATTCACAGCAGGATCTGAAGACGTAGTGTGAAAAGAGAATGTAAAATATCTCACTAATAATTTTCATATTGATTATACGTTGAAATGGCAATATTTGGGATCCGTTTGGTTAAACAAAATATGGTATTCGAATTAATTTTACCTATTTCTTTTCACTGTTTTTCTTTTAGCATGGTTTCCTAGAAAACTCATAATTTATTGCTCAAGTGATTATTTAACACTAGACAGTGTTAAATAGTCACTTGCCTGGTGATAGATTAGACCTAGACGCTTCTCACAGATCTGTGAGACTACAGAATTCTATGATTTCTCCCAGAAATTAATTTGGCTTAAAATTATCCCAATTTGAGAAAACAAAAGAATAGTGAGAGTCTGTGAAGCAGAGTGTGTAGGTCCCTCTCTTAACGCTGCTAACCGAGGCTGGGGTCTTCACTGATTTATAGTGGCAAGTTCCTCTTTTTCTACTTGGCAGTTAGATTTGTTGATTAACCTAAACTTTTTAAAATACGGATACGAGTGGGGAGAGATGTGGGGTGGGAGGGGCTGTAGGTGATGATACCAACACCTGGCCAAGAGCCAGGGCCTGAGCTTGGAACGAACGCACAGGGGTCCAGGGGCTCCCACGTGAACGAGGACTAGAATGGGAACTATCACGTGCGCACGGGCACGCACAGGCGCATGAGCACACATGCACGCATGCGCACGTCCCCGCCTCCTCCTGGCTTTTCATTCAAGGTTTCTAAAGATAAAATGACCTAGTTTCATAACCCAGTTTAAACCAATCCTGCGTGAAGTCTCCAGTTCCCTGATATTGTCCCTGAGCCCAACTGTGAGGCAGTGTACCAACTGTGTTATGTTTCCAACCTGCCTAGGAGAAAGCGCATCCCTTAGCATCATCCGCTAACGTCTGGATTGGGGATCTCAGAGCCTTATGCTGAGGCTTGGAATGGGAGAACACGTTCCAGCAAAGGAGGAAAACTGAATTGAAATCAAGGATGCTAGATTTAAGACCAACATAATCTTTGAGAAAGAGCTGGTGGCTCCACTCCCCACATCCTGAGGATTGCTTCAAGCTGTGTAACGGGCAAATCAAATTATAAAACAGAGGGACAGAAGGGAGACCCACCACCTGTACTCTCTGCTACAATACTAAAAACAGAAGAGATCTCTAAGTTCAAATTATATCTCCATTGTAGGGTAGGCACATGACATTTAAGAGAAGACACACATTATCTGTGGAACAGGCACTTCTAAATGGGCTAACTCACTCCAAACTGGGAACTTGGAATCAAGCCCAGGAGATGAGAATATTTTTCCTTTTTGAGCATTACTTCCTCCCTTTCTAGTAATTTAGCTTACTTCCTCCAAAACTGGCATGGTTGTCATGCATGGTAGAGTGTCAGGGGACAGCCCCTGCTGGTTGTCACTGGGAAGGTGAAGAGGGGAAATCAGTACGAAGATCAAACAACTCTGTGTGGTTGATGATCTAACACCATGTGCCACGTTTGGAAGAAACCTAACAAGAGTTGCTTGGTATTAAAATAGCACCCATCCATTCATTTTTCAAGTAGGCTTTATGGTCATGTTTATCAAGCCTTTCAGGAATTAGAGATTGTCTAAGTACCTGTCAATTCCCAGTGTTGCCTTTTTGCTGATTGAGCAGAAATGCTGTAATCATTTCCTTCCTTGACATCAGTGACCAGGCAGCTACTAGGCCTAGGTGCTATGATTGCCACTGTGAGAGCAAAAGATATCAACCGGCCTTTCAATTAGCCAGATACCTAGCTGGGGTCCTCAACTAAGTCAAATGATAAACACTGACGTGGTCCTAAGGTTTTAAAGACAATACACTATGAGTAGAGATCAAACCAAAGAGTGAGTGAAATACAAAGAATTGGTTTGATTAGAAGATGAGCGTGACTTGGCAGAGAGCAAAAGAGGACATGACCATAGCAAACAGCAGTCTCCATATGGGGTTGAGCCCAGCGTCCACTGTTGTCCGTAGAAGACTTAGGCACCAAGCTGAAGAACAAGCCGCATGCTCTTTGTGCATCATGATTAAGGGTTCTGTCCCTGACAGACACGGGGGGGGGGGCAGAGAGAGGACATAGTGCCATCAGAAACCACTTGCGCAAGCCACAGAAGGAGAGGTTTTGGACTTTGACGAACAAACTAAACCTAAGAAAGAAACAGTATTTATTACTAAGGAGGGAAATGAGTACATGAAAATGGAATACTTGAAGGGTGTTGTAAAAGGTATGTATCCAAAGCATAAAAACTGACTCTTCTCATAGTAAACTCCTGGCCAAGCTGTGCAGGTGCCTACAGTCTAGACTCACTAAATCAGTGCTCAACCATGTCTCAGGAATCCCACCAGCAGATCAAGTGTCAACACCCTCTGTAAAAAGAGATCAAGGAAATAATTGTGTCACTTCAGAGGACCTTGACACACATCCTAGAGTCAGAAGAGAGCCCTTTCCACAAAAAAAGTAGAAACTCGGGGACTAAGATCTTAATTCCAGGTTGACCTTGACTTACCTTGCAACTTCAGACCCATCATGAACAGCTTTCATGTCTGTTTTTTTATTGGTGGAGTGAGGTGAGTAGAGGTGACATCAGCTAGAGGGTCATAGTACTAGAGGTCTTGTAGATGATGCCCAGACACCTGAGCTAAAGAGTTATGGAGCAAAAAGAATTTCAACCAAAGTCAGAGGACAGGAGACAAGGGAACTCTCATCAGCCCTGCCTCCCCTGTTCTGCCATTGTGGTCTGGGCCCTCAGAAGCATCGCTTGGCATTACTGGGGCCCTCTGCCTCATTCAAGGCAAGTAATTGGAGTTTCTATTATTATATTTATTGTTTACTTGTTTTTTGTGATGTTGCAGATTGAACCCAGGGCCTTGAACATGCTAGGCAAGTGCTCTACCACTGAGCTCTACCTCAAGCCCTTTTAAAATAAAAGGTAATTCTTGCCATCGTCTTCCTTATCTGGGAGGCTCTCAAGAGGCTCTGAGCTGAATTAGTCTGCAATAAATCATAGTGCTGAATAAGTAAAGCTCGATCATTTTGATGTGTGTAATCCAGAAGAGGCGTCGATGGGAGGGGGCTGAGTAATCACCCTGCTTTCCCACAGGGTGATTACACAAGGGGGTTGAGGAAACGAAATAGTTAAGTACAAGGACTGTTCTTATGCTGTAAACAGAGCAAAGAAATTAATTCCTGATTTGGTTCCTTGAACAGAAGATCAAACTAACGTGATATAAAGGAAATTGTTGAAAAGTACATTCAATGTGAAAAGCCAGACATTTTAAAGCAAGAGCAAGTAATCTAAAGTCTTAGCAAAAAAAAAAAAAAAAATTCTTGACAATCTGCTTCTTTCTCATGCCATAATTTGAAGACTGCCATGACAGGGTGCCCACAGTCGAAAAGGAGGGGAGGGGAGGGAGGAATAAGAGACCACTGCACACAAAGCTAGCCTCAGTTCTTCTATGTTCTTCCCGTGCTCTGTATTGCAGCCTCCCGCCACTGGCCAGAAATACCACTTTGAAGAATGTGACAGTGCATGCCTCTCTACAGGAGTCAGAAAACAATACCTTCCAGCCAAGCGCTGGCTCAAGCAGGACACTTATTAAAAGCATTTGCTGATAACTATTTCCAACATCCAGTGGGGATCCAAGGTCCTTTCCCTCCTGCCAGTTATCCTCCCGGAGCCCCTAGATATTACCACCCTGTGTTCTAGCTGCCGATTTGGTTTCTGGCCATTGCATTCCAAACTCCTTGAAGGCAGAAACCATGTCTTCTTCACCGTATGATCCCAAAGGGACCCGCGCAAATTCTAGCACAAAACAGGTATGCAGCACATGTTTGATGAGTTAATGGATTCATTCATTACTTCATTTCTGAATAAATAAAACTGTAGATTGCCAATGTCTACGAAAACCTTTCACACTTATTGCCTTACTCGATCCTAACAATACTCAAGAAGCCCCCTGATGTAGGGCCACAATTACCCCCCTCTACGAATGACTCAGAGACTGAGAAATCAAGGGACCTGGCTACAGCCATGTAAGGGACAGAGAAAGCTTTTAATGACTGTACCAACTAAATGACTTAAACTCTTCCTCATTAGAATTTCATATCTCAAATAGGGACCTGCTGCTTTAAATCCGAGGATTGTTTGCAAGATTATGAATATTCAACTCGCTTTTGTGGGTGCTTCATTCATAACAACTCTCACCTCTGGTCCATGTATGGCCCTCTATGATTTTATTTATGTTTGTTTATATTTTAATTATTTTTCATTGTGTAAATTCTGCTACAAATATACCTCTACCCTGTATTAATCGTTAAGTATATTCTTTACTATGTACACTTTGTACTTTATTATGGTATTATTATATTTCTATTCTATTCTATCTGTCCTAAAATCAAGGGAAGCTCCAGGAAAAGCCTATTCTTCCTGGACACCAATTCCACTTGCTCAGGTGGTATCTGAACATTCTCAGTATAATAATAGTTCCATGAATGAAGAACATATATTTCAATTACATCCAATCTTTTGTCAGATACTTCATAAATATAGGCAGGGATTATACCGGTATGTGTTCATAATGTAAAATAAGAAACATTGATAAATGTGTTCTGGGGGAAAAAGGGGAAAATGTTATAACACAAAAGAGATTAAATCCTGGCATATGTGCTTTAAAAATGTATCTACAAGCTGGGTATGGTGGCGCATACTTGTAATCCCAGTAGTTGGGTGGCTGAGGCAGGAGGATTGCAGGTTCAAGGCCATCCTCAGCAATATAGCAAGACCCTCAGCAATTTAGTGAGACCTTGTTTCAAAATTTAAAAAAAATAATAAAATAGGGCTGGGAGTATAACCCAGAGGTAGAATGCCCCTGGGTTCAATTCCCCGTAGTAACAACAACAACAACAACAACAAAATGCATCTACATCCACTGGTATTCAACAAAGGTGCTAAGAAAAGAACATGTATTGGAGAAATGGCAATCTTTTCAATAAATGGTGAAGAGAAAATTGAATATCACATGTCAAAGAAAGAAGCTAGATTCTTATCTCTCACCGGTTACAACAAGCAAATCAAAATAGATTAAATTAAAGAGCTGAAACTATGAAACTACTAGACAAAAACACAAGGGAACTGTTTCGGGGCATTGTAATGGGCAAATATTTTCTGGAGAAGACCCCAGAAGCACAGTAAACAAAAGCAAAAATAGACAAATGGGATTACATTGAGCTAAAAGCAAACAACAAAGTGGAGGGATCACTTATAGAGTGGGAGAAAGTATTTGCAGGCCGTGCTCTGACAAGGGGTTAATACCTAAAACATATAAGGACCTCAAACAACAACAAAAAACCAAATAACCCAATTTTTTACATGGGCAATAGACATTTTTCAAAAGAAGACATACAAATGACCAAGCGCTATATGAAAGAATGGTAAACGTCACTAATTATCATGGATATGCAAATCAAAACCATGAGCTATTACCTCACCTCAGTCAGAATGGCTCTCAGCAAAAAGCAAAGCTAACAAGTGCTAATGAGGATGTGGAGAAAAGGGAACCTTGCCCATGGTGGTGGGAAAGGAAACTAGTACAGTCATTATGGAAAAGAGTGTGGAGATTCCTCAAAAAAATAAAAACAGAACCACCATATGATCAAGCAATCCCATAACTGAGTGTATATCCAAAGGAAATGAAGTCAGTATGTCAAAGAGACATCTGCACTCCCACGTGCATGGCAGCACTGTTCACAATAGCCAAGAAATGGAAACAACCTAAGGGTTCATCAACTGGTGAACAAATTTAAAAAAAAGATACATACACAGGATGGAATACTATTCTTGCCATTTTCAGCAACATAGATGGAACTGGAGATCATTATGTTAAGTGAAATAAGCCAGGCACAGAGAGACAAGCTCTATAAAAGTTGATCTCACAGAAGTGGACAGTAGAACGGTGGTTATCTGAGGCTGGGGAGGTTTGGGGGAGGGAGGGATGAGGAAAGGTTGATTGATGGGTAGTAAGTTATTGTTAGAGAGGAGTAAGAAGTTCTAGTGTGCTATTTCATGATAGAGTAGAAGAAAGGACTTTGAATGTTTTAACCATAAATAAATGATGAAGGTTTAAGTAAATATGTTTACCATGATTTAAACATCACCCAATATATACATGTATAAAAACATTTCATGGTACCCCATAACTGTGTATGATGTTTGTTTTCATCAGTAAAAAAGTTAATTTTAAGAAAACACTCCTCTCCCTTCTCCCACCCCACCATTCATTCTCTTCCATAAGACAGGAAAAGAATACAGATTATCCTGTCTGCTCAAACTTAACTAAAAATGCTAAACAAGGTTCATCATCAAGACAGGGTGGCAGAATTTCAGAGTGTCCCTCCTTTACCCAATGCTGTTCCTTACACTGCTTCGGGAAAGGACAAAGCCTTTCAGTCCACGGAGATACCAGCAACCAAGAACTTGAGTATTGACGACTCTCAACAAATGTGTTCTAATTGACTTAAGAATCCCAGCCTTCAATCCTCAAATTAAGTTAACAGGTTTCATGGTTGTGTTTGGGGGAGGAAGTGTAACCCACAGGGGGACATGAAGTGCCTGGAATAAAAAATGAGGTCATCTTCTGGCAGGAAATGAAAGGCACCCCCCACTCCCAATAAAGGCCAGCTAGATTTAAGAAAGGAAGCTTGATGTAATCAAACTCAGATTCCATGATGTTGCTAAGTGTAAGCTCTATTCATCCTCTCAACATCAACATGGCAGAAGCCAATAAAGCATGTGCACGAGGCAATTTTTATCTCCCAGCTAGGAAGCCTGTCATAGTGCTTCAAAGGACTTAGTGAAGTTTTTATTTTAATCTCGAACACATTGGACTCCATACAAAGGAGCTATGTTCCTAGGAGTTTGGAAATGGAGCTCTGACTTGAGATACCTGAATATTAGTCACTAAGCAACATTGAAAATTATCAAGTGAGTCTTTCTCCTAGCTATAGGCATCCCGAGAATGAGAAAAGTACAACATGCAACTGAAATATCTGGAAGTGAAAATGCCGAAACCTACACTCCAGTCCAGAGTTGCTCTGGGCTCCTTGGCTGGACCATTTGCCACGGGAAGGCTGAGAGGATGTGCAGGAGCCAGATGCTGGAGGCCTGCCCGGGAGATTGCTTTCCTGCAGCAAGAAGAAAAATAAAAAACACAAAGAAAAACCAACATCAGAATCTTGTACAGAGCTCAAAATTCCCCATGAGGTAGAAACGATGCCCAAATTCGTCTTCCACATCTGAATCCCTTTACAGTGTGTTGGAATACACCTCTCTAAAGGGAGAGGGTGGCAGGTCCCCAAGGACAAGGAACTTGAGAGGACCACTCTGGGGAAATATTGCTTCAGGACCAACAGCTAAAATGGAAGTCCTGTTCAGGATAGAGGACAGGAATGGTGGTCTTTCTATTAGCAGAAAAAAATTAGGGTTTGGGCAGTTGTAATACTTGGAGAACTTTCAAGTTGCTGGAGACTAAAAGCAAAAATAAATAAATACATAAAAATTTTTAAAAAGCAGCCTCATGAGGTCTTCTCTTGAAATCTCTCACTGCCCAGCACAGGGCTCTTCAAGCTGGTTACAGCTAAAGCTGCTCTTACTCCTCTCTTCTCTCAACATTCTTCTTAGCCCTTGCAGGAGTCTGCCTGGGCTCGCAGCTCTAAATGGGAAAAGACACATTGCCATATGCCAAGAAGCTGCACATGCTGAAAGGTCAACGCCTTACCAAGACCCACAGTAAGAAACAGCAAAATATATTTGATAGATTCTAGGTTCATTGGGTGGAACATCACAGAATTAAAGTCAGAAAGGAGAGAGTGAATCGAGAGGAAGTCAGCCCCAACCTTGGCCTGCAAAGAAAAGAAATAAGAGGAGCTGCAAAGCATATGACCTTTCGCAAAGCAATCTGACCACTGCTCAGCTAAAGCAAGAGAAGTAAGAACATCACAGAAAGAAGAAGAACGGTAATAAGAAGGAAGAATGCAGAGATTACCCAGAGAAATCTGTGGGGCTGTCAGGAATAATGACTCAGTTTTTGAACAGCCCCATCTGAAATGTCAAAGGTCTGGAGCTTCAGTAAGAATAGAGACTTGAGTATTAACTAATAGCCCCCTGGAAGGGCAGGGGTCTTTCCCTCCATAGTAGCATCTAAGTGTGGTCTAAGAAGCACCTGAATTAGAGTCAGGTGCATCTTGAGATGCTGTAGCACTTAGTCCTGAATCAGACTGAGGATCAGGCATAGAAATCTGTACACACACACACACACACACACACACAATGCTGAGGTGTTTCCTTCTGTGTGCTTAAGCATCCCAACTGTGCTGTATGGGAGCAAGGACCTTTGGGCAGGTGGGACAGCAGGAATTTCATTCTGTACTGTACCTCTAATTGCAACTTGTCTCATATGACACAAACAGTGCAGTAAGGATCTGCCATCTGCAGACTGAGCTCCCGTGCACACACTGGAGTCCACGAGGGTCGCCCAATCCTGCATCCTGCAGCCATTAGTCAATGACCAAATATGTCAGAGAGCTCAGCAAGTATCCAGCCTCTTTTTTCTTTCTTTCTTTCTTCTTTTTCTTTCTTTTTTTTTTTTTTTAGTCTTTTGTATCCATACCCAGGAAGTTCCAGAAATAGTGGATATGTCTTCAATAGTTGGAAGAGATCATATCAAACTTGCCAGTAGCCTACTTTCAAGAGCTCCCACTAGGCAGCAGGCAATGTACTTGCTTTATATAATCCCTCGGGGAGTCATTACACATGCGGAGGCCTTTAATGAAGACAGCCCAACCACACAGTGTTCCCTTTCCTCACTTTCCCCAAGGCAAATAAGGGCCCCTCACCCCAAAGTATATTCCATACCATGGAGCAAGAAGAAAGGAAGAGTGGAAAAGTCCCAACATTTCCCTCCACTTAAGTTGTGGGAATGTCTTTGGCATTCTCCACTGGGATTTTCTCTGGCTTTGAAGACTCTGTTAAGTTTGAGCCAACGTATTCATGATAAGAAAATCAGATCTCTGTGGAGTCAGAAACTACAGGTCCCACCTTTGGGTCCTCAACAGTACCCACAACCTAAATTTAAGTGTTTTACAAGAAAATGCTGGACACTGACAGAGCACAGAGCCTTAGGATGACTGAAGAACTCCTCAATGATAGGTGAATAAGAAAAACACACATCCTTCATCTTTTCACGAACTGCCCCAGACAGGTGTGATGAGAAAAAAGAGAAAGAAGGAGGAGGATGAGGAGGAGGAGGAGGAGGAGGAGGAGGAGGAGGAGGAGGAGGAGGAGGGATAGAAGGGAGAAGTAGAAGAGAGAAATAAACAACATTCTACTGTCAGGCACCAGCAGAAACCACAGGACAGATGAATTTAACTCATCAGAACCTGTAGACTCTGACAACCAAAATCTTATTACTCTTCCTAATTAGGACTCCCAGGAAGGGGAAACTGCTCAAATAATTAAATTAGGATGCAAGAGATGTATGTGCTCTAGAAGAGCAGTGTGACTATAAGAGATATGTAAGCACTTAACCCTTAATGAAATTACAGCCAAATCATACTCTTTTCTAGTCTGTGAATAGAAGCAATTAAGTAAAGTCTTTGTTGATCATTTATTCTTCACTGTGGATGCAAATTTAAGGCTGGTTTTATGTAACATTAATAGAAGAAAATTATTTATGTACTGCACATATAAATATTAATTAGAAGGAAAAATAAGTATGACACATCAAAGTGGCTGCCAGTTTGGAAATGTAAACGGGTCTCACAAAAGGACACTATCTGAGAAACAGAATAGGGAAAAATATTAGATAATATGAGGGGGAGTAAGCAGTAACTTCTGGAGCCGGGCGTGGTGGCGCACGCTTGTAATCCCAGTACTTTGGGAGGCGGAGACCGGAGGATCCGGGTTCGCGGCCAGCCTCAGCTCGCTCTCTCTCTCTCTCTCTCTCCCTGTCTCTCTCTCTCTCTCTCTCTCTCTCTCTCTCTCTCTCCTTAGTGAGGCACTCTGCAACTTCGTGAGACCCAGTTTCAAACTAAAGTATAAAAAATAGGGCCGGGGGTGTAGCGCAGAGGAAGAACGCCCCTGGGTTCAA
>PVJS01005901.1:0-32500 GCA_004027185.1 Glis glis
TATGTGAGGTTGGGTACATCTCCACAGCTGTGACTATGTGAGGTTGGGTACATCTCCACAGCTGTGAATATGTGAGGTTGGGTACATCTCCACAGCTGTGAATATGTGAGGTTGGGTACATCTCCACAGCTGTGACTATGTGAGGTTGGGTACATCTCCACAGCTGTGAATATGTGAGGTTGGGTACATCTCCATAGCTGTGACTATGTGAGGTTGGGTACATCTCCATAGCTTTCCTTTAATCTTGCTGGAAACAAAACTGCTTTTAAAAAAGTCTTAAAGAGTTTATGTAATCAACATGAAGTTTTAGAAAATAATTGCTACTATGTTCAATATTAGTAATTAGTAGGTGTGTATTTGCCTAGAGTTTCACAAACTGAATATTTTCACAAGAATGTGAATAGTTTGAAACAATTGTCTATTGCAAGGTGTGGCCACCACACGGTCTCTAGGACATTTATGTGCTCACTCCTTAACAATCCACAATGCTACAAACTTGACTCAGGGGAGACTTGAAAGGAAAGGTGTGTTCCATTACACCCCGAAGTCCGTTTAATCCCTGCTATGGCTTGGCTATGATTTGCGTGCTCCCGGAGGATACATGCTAATGAGTTTGGCCTCCAGGGTGGCAGTAGTATGAGGTGCTGTGGAACTTTTAAGAGGTAGGTCCCTGTGGTATGTCACTGGGTGCATGCCCTCAAATATAAGGTATAGGACTCTGAGTTCATTCTTACAAGGCAGGGTTGTTATGAAAGGAGCAGGCCAGGCCCCACTCAGCTCTGTTTCCTGGTTGGGGACATAACTGCTGGCTCCTACTTGGGCTCCCACCATGATGTGATGCCATCTGCTGTCCTCACCAGAGGCCGAATAATGGGGCTTCCCCATTTTGAACTTTGAACCTCCGAAACTGCGAGCTAAATAAACCTCTTTTTCTTATAAAGTTAGTATGTCTCCAGTATTTCAGGATGGTAGTGAAAGGCCGAGTAAAAGGATCCCTAAAAGTACACTCGTGAAAAAAAGTTGATGAGATTATGAACACATCAAAAACACTGTTTTAGCGGAACCTACCAAACTTGATTGAACTCACTCTTTCTCTTTATTCTGAATGTATTTTGGGAGTCAAGGAAATTGGGCTAAGACAATATTTGCTTCACCTCAATCTTTTCTATGAAGATTCTTAACCTTAGATTTTTTTTCTTTTAGCAACTAGAGTGAATTCAATAATCCTTTTAGGCTATATTTGGATAATTATGTAAAGGTTAATGTGATGTAAGAATCCTTTGCAAATATCTGATTAGAGTCAAACATTTAGGTTAGCATGTTCCCAAGAGAACACTTACAGTTTACCATCATTTTTAGAGAAGAATGACATGTGATTACTTGGAGTTTTAGAAAGTCCTCTAAGGCGGCCGGGTGTGGTGGTGCACGCTTGTAATCCCAGTACTTGGGAGGCGGAGACCCGAGACTGGAGGATCCAGGTTCGAGGCCAGCCTCAGCTACTTAGTGAGGCCTCCGCAACTTTGTGAGGCCCGGTTTCAAAATAAAGAATAAAAAATGGGGCCGGGGGTGTAGCTCGGAGGTAAAATGCCCCTGCGTTCAATCTCCGGTACCGCAAAAAAAAAAAGAAAAAGAAAGTCCTCTAAGGCAAAACAAGGGCTAGTATATATGAGTTGTATTATACACTGTGCTTCGGAAATTGTATAGATTCTTGTCTACCTAGAAAGATTTAATTAGTTTCATTTCCCTTAAAAGACAAGAGGACTGGAAACTTCTTATATCTTGTTAAGTGAGCCATTATAGCCACTTAAATCATTATTATGGCTTTTGGGAGGTGAGTGGGAGGGGAGCTCATAACCATTTGAAATTGACTACTAACTAGAAAAACTCAGATATTGAATATCAAATTACATCTTTCCAATCAATAATACTTTCAAGGGTAGAGGTATCATTTTCTTCAGATATTAGTTTACCTGGAATAGTTTGATTTTTGTAGGAAAGAAAAATATGCATCACTAAATCTTGAAGGAAAGGCACACAAGAATAATTATGATTGACCAACTGTTAATTTAACATATAATATACTTGAGTGAGACTTTCAAATGATAGAATATAGGAGGAGATATTAAATAGAAATTGGCTATTTGTGATAACATGGAAATATTTGTTATAGTGCATGTACATACCCAGTCTCATACATAAAATCAAAATTTTGGTGTGTGTGTGTGTGTGTGTGTGTGTGTGTGTGTGTGGTACTGTGGATTGAACCCAGGGACATTTTACCTCCAAGATAACCCAAACCTTTTTACATTATGTTTTCAAACAGGGTCTCACTAAGTTGCTGAGAGTCTCACTAAATTGCTGGGGCTAGTCTCAAACCTGTGATCCTCCTGTCTAAGCCTCCTAAGTACTGGGATTACAGGCATGCAACACCATGCCCAGTTCAAATTTAGTTTTAAAGGAAAAAGATTACATGCACAAACCACTTAAATATTTTGCTTTACATAAAGATACATAGATGCTTAATATCCAAACAAAAAATCTTAAAACCTGTAACATGACTACCTTCCTTTATGGAAAAAATCACTGTAGCAAATTCATATTACCACCTTGGTTCAAACTATAGTAATCCATGTGTGACTAAGATTGTCAAAAAATCCATGTCCTTCCTCTTATGAAAAAGGAACACAAACACCCTTTTCTGTTTGTGGGCTTTATCCTATAGATGTTAATGCACCTTGAAACTGATCTGATGTCTTTAAACTTTATTTTTTAATTTGAGTACTTAATTCCAATATTATGTTATCAGTACAATGTCATTTATGAACAGCTCTAGGCAAGTTAGGAAGTTATTTCCTGTTATTTCCTTTCCATTAGTTTTTTTTTCTGCCAACTTAATGAGCCACCCATGCCTCTCAAAATAATCAAAATAAATTGAAAAACTTGATGACAAGAGAAAGTGAAGAATCTATAGACTCTTCAGAATCTCACAAAAATTAATTTATTCCCTCAATATCTCCCATGTACCTACTATATATCAGGCATGTTTTGGAGTATTCACTAATGCTATAGTGAACAAACAACAAAAACACACACAAACAAAACCTCTATCTCTGCAGCCCTTACATTCTTATTAGAAGGCAGAGACATGTTTAAAGAAATGAAATTAAAATGTTGTCTCTCCAGGCTATAGAGAAGGGTGCACCAGAAAAGGAAAACATGGTGTCTCACTTTTTAATATGATAAACAGGGAAGGACTGATTGAAAAGGTGACTCTTGAGAAAGACCTTGTCTTATTCTGTTTTGTGTTGCTATAACAAAATACTCAGACATAGGGACTCAGGAAGTGAAAAGGTCTATTTTGCCTCATGTTTTTGGAGGTGGGAAAGCTCATGGGAATGGTTCCAGTGTAAGCTCAGCTTCTGGTGAGTGCCTTGTTCTTGTCAACTTATGACAGAGAAGCAGAAGGGAAAGTAGGGTATACGTAAAAAGGAGGCATGTGTGGGAGAGGGAATGGACAAAGGAGGCTGGCCCGTTTAAAGCATGCAGTTCTTGAGGCACCTAGTCCAGCTCCATGAGCTAACCCTTTTCTGTAAGCAGGCATTAATTGCTTCAGAGGTGGTACTCCGTGACCTAATCACCATTCAAGACTCCACCTCCTGAAGGTCCCACCACTGCTCAATACTATCCCACTGGGGACCAAACTTCCAGCACATGAGCCTTTAGGGGACAAAACATATCTAAATCATAGCTGACCTGAAGGAGCAATGGAAACAATCCTCTAGGAAGAAGAAAGTAGATGCCCCATTTAGGGCACATATGGCATGTTTGAGGAAGAATAAGGAGACAAGAGAGGGTCTGAGGAAGAACAATGAGATAAGAGAGGCTGAGCAAAGAGAGGGAGAGCCGCAGAAGAAGATCCTGCTGGTTCTAATAAGATTTTCCAAAAATTATGGCTTTTGTTGAGAATGATGGAGGATGCAGATGAATGCTGAAATCTGAATTACAAAAGGATCACTTTGGTTTCTGGGTTCAGGAGAGATGGTAGGATGTAAAGGAGGGTCAATTAAAAGCCTATTTGCAGCCAGGCATGGTGACACACACCTGTAATCCAGGTACTTGGGAAGTTGAGACAGGAGGATTGCAGGTTCAAGGCCAGTCTCAGCAACTTATGGAGACCCTGTTGCAAACTAAAAAAATAAGACTGGGGGTGTAGCTCGGAGGTAGAACGCCCCTGGGTTCAACCCCCAGCACCTCATACACACACACACTCACACGCATGCCTATTTGCAATAAGTAGATTAAAGATGAGACTGACTAGATGAGGCTGGAGAGGATGGACATGGTGAGGAATGAGAGAAAGCAAAATGATTTAGTCTAAAAATTATAGAAATTCGAGTGGAAGTTCCCTAGGAAGAAATAAAATGTTACATTTTGAAAACAGATGGAAACTATAAGAGTATACTGACATAAAGTAGAAAAGGGAAACCTCTGTGAGTAGAAATTTCCTTTTTCTGGGGATATATAGTAATCCTGTTTATATATAATTGCTATATAATATGTCAGTGGTTCTTCCATAAATTGCTTGACAGAAATTAAAAGAATAAGACAAAAATGCTTACAGAGATTGAGGAAGCTGAGTAATTATCTAAGGAGTAGAAAAGATTAATGGTTTGGGAAGTGATCTAAACTCATTGGTAGAATGTTTAATTGGAATTCTATCCCCAGGAATAGAATATGTAGTTAATGGAATCCAAAGGAGAAAAAATATGCTCAAATTGGTCCTAATGGCTAGTCAGGAGGTCAAGACCTGACTGGTTGTACAAAAATACTTAGCAATAAGGAGAGAATTGTATGCAAGGGAAGGAGAAGAAGGGAAGGAGAGAAGAGGGAATAAATGTTTATTCTATGCCCACTATGTTCTAGAAACTGTACTGTGAGTTTTTCTTACATTATTTCATGTAAAATTCAAAAAATCTGGGATATAAATTAAGAGGAAATTAATTAGATTATTTCTTAATATTGAAGGTAGAAGAGAAACGAGGCATAAAAAGCAAATAGTTCCTTGAGTCTAAGAAGTTGGATAATGGGTGAGGACTGAGAAGACAGAATTGATTCTTTTATAACGAAGCTAGTGAAGAAAGAAAAGACAAAGAGAAAGATGATAGATAATAATAATAATAATGAGAAGAAGAAGAAGATGAAGAAGAAGAAGAAGAAGATGAAGAAGAAGAAGAAGAAGAAGAAGAAAGAGGAGGAGGAGGAGGAGGAGGAGGAGGAGGAGGAAGGAGAAAAGTGATAGGGATTTGGACTCTTATAAAGTATTACAGTAATCGCCTTATCCTATTATCTCTAATGGGATAGGTTTCAAGGCCAAATCAGTGCCTGAAAATGCAGATTGTACTGAGTTCTATTAGGTATACACTGTTTTTTATACATATATATAATTGTATGTATATAATTTCTAAATTAGTCACATTAAGAGATTAATATAGAGCTGGGCATGGTGGTGAAAGCCTGTAATCCTAGTACTTGGGAGGCTGAAACAGGAGGATCTCAGGTTCCAGGACAGTCTTGGTAATATAGTAAGATTCTTAGCAAACTAGCAAGACCCTATTTCAAACCAAAAAGTAAAAAAAGGGCTGGGGGGTGTAGCTTGGAGGTAGAATGCCCCTGGGTTCAATCCCCAGTACCACAAAAAGATATTAATATCAATAAGGAATAATAAGAATAATTGTAACAATACACTGTAAGAATGATTATTTAAAACTTCTGAGTTATTTCTGGAATTTTAATTTAATATTTATGTATTTAATATATTTATAATATTAATATAATTTTTATTTAATATTTTCAGACCATAATTCACCATGGGTAGCAAAAACCTCAGAAAGGAAAACTGCAGAGAAGAGGGACTATTCTTTCTGTTTGGTAAGTTGATTTCAAAGTTGTTTTTGGCCTCCCAAAAGGCAAGCAGCTTGGAGATAGAGTTCAGGAGAGAAATCTGAATGAGAGGCAGAGATTGGGGACTGATTTCTGTAGAAGCCTTAGGCATAGGTGAGATGGTGGGAGTTGACACTAACAGAGTGAGTTAGGACAGTGTTAAGAACAATAGACAGCACTGAGAGAAAGGGAGAAGGTAGAAGAGCAGATAAAAGCAACTACAAGGAACAAGAGAAAGCTCACCGGGAAAAAGAAGAGAGCAACAGGGAAGCTCAGGGACAGACAGTTTGATGAAGATGGAAGAGGCAGTCAAAGTGAAAGTGAGCAGAGACAAGGTGAGAACGTTCTTAGAGCATGCAGCAGCAGGACCATGTGACGTAGATACGGAAGGTATCAGAGCAGCAGTTGGGGCAAAAGTTGAATGGAAGTAGCTTAAGGGATGCTTTAGGAGTTGAGAAAATGGAGGGAAGGCACAGCACCCTACTGTCTTTGGCAGCCAGGATAATGATCCCCACAGATGTCCACATACTAATTTCCAGCACCTGTGCGTATGCTACCTTCCATTACAGATGAGACTCAATTAAGAATCTTGAGGTGGGGGGCATATGGGAGGGATGAGAGGCAGAGAAGGTGTGATGTCAGAAGCAGGGATCAGAAAGATGCAGCTGCCAGCTTTGAAGAAGGAAAGGCACCATGAGACAAAGTTTGCAGGAAGCTACCTGCGTCTGAAAAGGCAAGGAAATGCATCTCTAGAGCCTCCAGAAAAAAGGCAGCCCTGCCAATTCTTTAATATTTAGCCAAGTGAAAATCTGTTTTGGACTAATGGTGATCTCCAAACTTTAAGATTATACATTTGAATTGTGTTTAGCCACTGTGTTAGACCATTTTATGCTGTTATAATATAATACCCAAGTGTGTAATTTTTAAAAACAGAATTTTTTTGTGCTTCACACCATTGGAATTTGGTGAATGCTTTCTTGTTACATCTTTGTGACAGCAGGCAGAAGGGCCAGAAAGAGGGAATGGTATCTTCACATGCCAAAAGAGAAGAGAGTCACCCTACTCCGATAACCTCCTTTCATAGTAGCATTAATTCATGACATAGACACCTCCCATTAGACTTCACCTCTCAATACTGTTCTATTGAGGGTTAAGTTTCTAACATACAAAATTTGAGGGGATACATTTAGACCATAGCAGTCATTAAGTTTGTGGTAATTTGTTACAACAGCAATAAGGAACTAATGCATTAACTTTGGTTGCAGAAAGGGAGAAATAGAGAGATGAGAGCATAGGAGATATACATGTGTGTTTAATACATATGTGCATATGTGTGTATAACATATACATGTATGCATGTGTGTATATATACACATGTGCAACATAGATATCTATATTTTATATATATGTATGTATGCCTGTGTGGCATGTGTGTGTGTCTGTGTGTGTACATATGAAATCATCATCATCAGGAATTCTTCAGACCAACCCCATGAACATTCTATAATATGGTAGAGTGTTTTGATTATATGCAATTATATAAATAATTACTCTATTATAATGATTTTACTCAGTTCCTGTCATATAGATTTACCAAAGACTGAAGAAGCAGAATTGACTGCAATATTTTGGATACTTTTACATTTGTATATTTGTCATATTTTTATACTACTCTACAGTTATTTCATTTTACAAGTGCAAATTCCTTTCCCATGTTATTTTTATGCATTTTAAAGAAATAATAGTGTGTTGCCGTGTTTTTTAACTAGTAGAAAATAAGTTCCTGCAATATAATGAGGACCCATGATACTACTCAAACTTTCAAAATGAACTGAAAATCATTTGATTTTAAATTGCTATTGGTCTTCATAATCATTCTTGATTAATTCCACAGCATAAGTATCAGAGTAGTAACATGTGAAGCTTCTCAATGCCTGTCAAAATGACATAATACCTAAGGAGAATTGGCCTAGTTTTAGGAAACATTCAAGTCTTTGCAATCAGAGTCCTCAATAACAGGTGATTCACTATTAATAATGAAAAAGAGTTCTCACTATTCTCTTTCCCACTCATTAATTCAGAGTTTTCTCATTATGGACTACAAATCATAATTATCATTTATAAATATTTTAAATCAAGTGAACTAATATTTGCCCCTAAAAACTATATACTATGCTAACCTTCTTCCTTATACTTTTGAAGCTAAAGATTAGTTAATCATGCAGTCAGTCCCTCTTTGTAAATAAAAGTTAAAATTATTTTTAAAATATTAAAACAGATTTAGAGATAAGGTTATACAGTTTTGTTGTATGTAGCTAATGTGGTTTGGAGTTGCCCAAATTGACTTGTAGTATGTACAAAATAAAGTCCTATAACACTTATATTTAATTTTATTTTCTAGTTAAAGCAGGATTTTTTTTCTCTAAGCAACACTTTCCTCTGTGTGATTCTTCCTTCTTGTTTTTCTTCTATCAAGTTCCTATTATAATCCATTTGTATTTTTCTGTCCATCTTAATTTATCTCAAATCTCATTTTTAATTCAATTATTTTCTTTTTCAGATCTTTTACTTGATTGTAAGGAAAAACATTCACTTCCACTTCTTTTTTGGATTTGATATTATAGCTCTATGAACTGGTCACACCTTCCCTACAGAGTGGAAGCCTATAGACAGAAGGAAGTATCTTTTCTAATCCATTACATCTACAGCACTTGTAGTCTGGGCTTTGTGGTGCACACCTGAAATTTCAGTACTTACCAGGCTGACCCAGTTTCAAATTTAAAATAATAATAATAATGATAAAAAGGGATGGGGTGTAGCTTGGAGGTAGACTGCCCCTGGATTCAATTCCTAGTATCCCTCTCCCCCTCAAAAAATCAGAAACTAAGTGAAGAGTGAGGTTTTACTCTCTTCCTTTACTAGGTTATTAAAAAAGAAAAACATCGTTAGCTATCTTCAAATAGTTATTCTTATGAACTTCTCTGTTGATTAGTAATGATCTTTAGCCCTTTTCAGGTTAACATTGCTTTTAAAAATAAACTCTTCTTGAGAAACGTCCAAACATGTTGAAGAAAACAGATTTATGATCCTAGCTAATTGGTTTTGTTTAAAAATACTCAGATATTTAACCTAATGCATCAATGTGTAATCATGACTTACCATTTACTCTAATCAGTTTACATTTATATCAGTTTCACATTACAGTAGAATTACTGGAATTATCAGAATTAATTTAATTTACTCTTAAAGTCTTAATTTTGTATAAAAATATTAAGTAATACAATAATTTCCATTTTGATTTATATTTCTGATAAAATATAATAATAAATATCTTACTTGGCAATTGATATGAGCCATGTTCTCTACATTAACTCATTTGATTTTCAAAACTGTTTGTGGTGTCCATACAACTATAATCCACTTTATAGATGAAGAAAGTAAATCATGCTCAGCAAGTTTAAGTAACACGGCTAAGTTGATATAACTGAATAAACACAGAATACGAATGTGAACACATGAATTACCTCTCTCAGCCACTAATCTCAGTGTCTCAGTTCCCACTTAGTGGCTTTTTTAATCTTTCCAGAATGAGATCCACACGGCTGTTGTTCATTTCTTCTCTCTCACACAGCACTCTTCCCTGTGGGCTGGAATCTAATATAAAATTTTTCATATATTATTATTCAGGTTCTTGGTTTTTAAGACTTAAAGAAGCCACGGGAAGAATTTTCATCATCTCTTTTTCTTACCACAACTAAATTGCATTTATGAACTTTTGATTGCCCCTTGTAATATGGAAATGGGAATATTCATATCCAAGACCAGAGAGACTACCAATTGAGATAAAGTATATAAAATAACTGACATATTTTTCTTTTTGTATCTCGGTATTTTTATTGGTAAATTGCAATTGTACATAATAATGAGGATCAGAATGATAGAACACACATACACATATTTTCTAAATCATAATCTTTATTCAACAAATACTAGTTCTGTTCCTTTTTCCTCTTTTAATAATCTCAACTTTAGAATTTGAGAAAAAGTACTTACCTGTGTAGAGTAAAAGAGCATGATATTATAATTTTTATGTGAAAATATTTTCGCAAAAATGGCCTGTACTTGGTATTTATTCAACTGCTGAAGGCATTTCCTAGCTCTTTCCCATATGGCAACTCTAAAACTGATGATGGGTATGGACTGATTTTTCATTTACTGACTACACATCTGGAGGACTCAAACACAAATGGAGGATGACCACAGATAAGCAATTTTGTGTGTGTATGTGTTTACATTCATGGTCTTTCCAAAAGTGCAGGATTAATAACAGAAATGAGCATAAGGCCGAACATGTAAATGGAGAATTTTGTTTAATTATTTTTCAGTGAGGTGATTGTAAAGCTCAGTTTCAGGGCACTTCCTGTGTTTCATGAAACAAAGTGATTCAGAATCAAGTAAAATATTTTTACTGAAAAAATTTCCAAACTGCAGAAGACCTCTTGTCCACTTCAATGCACCTATTAATACTTCCATGAAATACTTGCTGGCCTTCCATGGAACACAGTTTAGGAAATTGGCTTGGTGTGAAAGAATTTAAGATGTAAGCCAATGTTTCTAAAGATATCTTGATGTTAGAAGTTGTTACTAGAAATAGAATTACATAGTCAAATAAGTTTAGAAAATCAGTAAATAATTTCCTGTTATTGCAGGAATTATATTATTAGAAATGCTAATGTTAAATATACTTATTAGACATGTCAATAATATGTTAAGATCTCTAAAAGAATACTACCATATGTAGCTAATCCAAAATAGTGTGTCTATTGAATTCTTTTCTGTAAGAATCCCTATCAATACTTCACAGAATGCTAATGTCGTGAAAATACGCTTTTGGAAATGATGTACTAGGTCAATGGTTCTCCAAATAAGTCCCCGACCAGTAGTATCAACATAATCTGGAAACTTGTCAGAAATGCAAGTTCTCAGGTTTGACCTTTGATCCAGTGGATCGGAAACTCTGGGAGTGGGGGCCTCAGGAATCTGTGTTTCCAAGGCCCTCCAGGCCCTTCCGATACATGCTATAGTTTGTGTACCACTGTGTTAGACACGTGTAGAATTGACCATAACAATCAATACAAATATTTCTAACTGGACTTAAATTATAAATGTCATTTAAAAATAGATAATGTTATATTAAAGGTGCTATATTATTATGGGCCAAATTGTGCCGCCCCAATTCATGCATTGAAGTCCTAACCCCAGTAACTTACAGTGTGATTGTATTTGGAGATAGAGCTTTAAAGAGAAAATTAAGATAAAAAGAGGTTATATGGGTGGGTTTTAACCCAGTATAATCCAATATGACTTGTGTCCTTATAAGAAGAGAACACCTGATCTTGGATTTCTAGCCTCCGTAACTGAGAAAATAAATGTATTTTTAAGCCATCTAGTCTGTGGTGTTTGTTAATTCAGTCATAGAAAATGAAGTCCTTGGATTTCGGGTAAAATCTATTAAAGAGGACTTTTTCCTAATATGAAGTGCTATGTCACTATGTTGACTTTAAAACTTTCTTTCATAAAAGCTCAAAGATGTTGTAATTTTTTGGAGAAAATTATTCAAAGTATTATTGCAATGTGTTTACTTATATCCTGAGCTATAAAAAAGTCAAAGAAAATTGAGAGCAAAATTAGTAGCTCTTGGCTTGTAAATGTAGTTAGTCTTTTACTTCTTTCATTTTTGTGTACTATCAAGGTAAACATTTATTTTCATATCACTGTATTCTCTTAATTTTTGGTCTCTGTTTCTCCAAATAGCAATGATAGTATTTTATATTGTATTCAGAAAAGGAAAATTTATTGGAAAGCATCTAATTTGTTTTGTAAAATTCTATTGCCTTGAAGGATTATTAGCACAAAGTACATTGAAATAGAGGCATTAATAATATGCTTGCCTATTTTTGCAGAATTTAAAAATATTTATCTCATATACAACTAGTAGATTTAATACCATTATAGATTTAAATGATATCTATGTATTGAGCAATTGGGCCTTAGGTGGATAGAGTTAATTTTTTCTATATGGCTGCTTGTTATGAGACTTCCTCTGACATATATCTCATAATGGTTCCTGTTGATTGATCTAATTATATACACATGGTTTTATTGGAGCTTTGTGAATCTGGAGATACCCATGTTTGCTTAATGTTCTACAAGCACAATTCAAAACCCTTTAGGCTTACCAGGATTGTTTCCATAATCCTTAATTGAGAAAAGTAAGCCTTGAGAATTTTGAAATACCCTGCCTAAATCAAGCTCCTGGGCCAGGACAATTTCCCATTAGGGTATTTTTTTTAAGAAAGAATCTTTTTTTAATACATATAATCTGTTTTTGTATGAGTGTCATTTTATAATTAAATGGAATACATTTATTTCTGTGAGTGTGCATAAAGTGCTTTATGGTCCTTGATTTTCAAATTTGAGAAATGAATACTTTGTAGAAAGAATATTTAAGATAAAATTATGTCATAGTAAGCAGCTAATTGCAGAGAAATAGCAGTATTTCACAATGCAAGGCTAGTAATAATCCTTAAATTACTACATTTGATGTATGGGGACCAGCAGAATTCTTTTATTTTAATAACTAAATAATTTCATTGAGCACTCAAATAATAGTACATATGAATCTGTGAATATCACGTTTTAATTGGTCTTCATAATAAATTATCCTAATCCTTTAGAAACATGCAATTGGGTCTAGAAGCTGTGATTTATCCTCTCTGAAGATTTAGTTATTTTACTCTTTTTTTCTTTCTGCACTGCTTGAAAATAGTTCTGACAAGATTACTCTGTTTTCTATCCACTCCAGTGTTTTGGGGTTTTGAGTGTCATTTTTTAACAAAGCTTTGGCTCACTGAAAGCCCAAGACAAACCTAAAGTTTTGAAATCTACTTCCACAGATCTATTAAATTTTCCTTGACTGAATCACTTTATTTAATAACCAAAATCTTGTGGAGCATATAACAGCAAAACAGTACCACCCATTGAAGTCTCTCCCACCAAACCTGCCCCTCCTCCCCCTATATACATGTTTAGCTGCAGAAAAGTATACTCAAGGGGTGGCAGCACCAGAGCTGAGTGAAGGGACTGGGGTTCACTGCTCCGAAAGGAAAAGAATAAGAAATGAATGACCTGGTATAAAATGGGGAGCTTTGCAGACAACAACCACTTTCTTTAAGCAGCCTAAGTAGCTTGCCTTCCTGGTACTTACTGACCTTGATTGGAGAAGCGCTGTCTAATAAACTTGGAGACCTTGAAATGGCTCAATTAACTGCTGAAGGTAGGTAAATGGGTTCATCTGAAGTTTAGGATCAATGAATGCTAGTGGTGACACGGTAACTTCAAGGAGTTATTTCAAAAGGAAAGAAATTCTAATCACTGAGATGAAAGTTCAAAGAACTTTATGGTTCAGAAAGGGTCAAAAATAAAATAACAACCTGATAATATGTAAGTGGGACACCAGTGTCAAACTTCACATGTTTATTTCATGTTCTCCTTATAAAACCACTTTATGATTGTATTATACTTTTTATATACTATGCCTGCAGACATTTATTGAGCCTTTATTTTTAGGCATTACAATAAGCAACTTCATCATTAATCCTCTTAAGAAACTCAGGAGGATAGGGACTATCTTTATCTTCATGTTACAGATGTGAAAACTGAGTCATGAAGATGTTAAGTAACTCGCTGATGGCACAGGCAGGAGGCAGAAGTCAATCACTGGCATGTTGACTACATTCTTATCTCTAAACAGTATTGTCTAATTGTGAAATAGTTCTTGAAGGTTTGAACAATCTGAAACTGGGACACCTTTTTTAATAATAATAATAATTAAAAAATGGTACCATACCGAACCAAATACACTCAGAAATCTGTTTCTAAATGGAAAACAAAACAAATTTCTACTTGAATTTTCATATCGTGCTTCATCTGATAGTTCCCCTTTAGTCATTTAGAATGCATTAATGCAAAATTGAGGACTGAGAACTAATTTTTTACAAAATACCTCCCAATCTGTACAATATGGTTCTGTTTTCTTTCAAAACCCTTTTATCTGGACAACCCCCTTAACTTTCTTTGTTATTTACAATTCAGTTTGTTTTCCAGTGTTTTCAAATACACTGTCACTTTTTGTTAGTGATGTTCAGTTGAAGATTTAAGCACAGATTCGGTATTTGACCAATTGTAATATTATACCTAAAGAGACATGGGAAAAAACTCTTGAAAAAGATATGTAGCCCTGCTTTAAATCTGGATTAACAGTAGTGTCTTGAAAACATTGGTTAAGTTATCAATATGAAAATGTAGTATGCAGCTCTAGTTAGTGAGTTTGCTTTCTTATGTGCATAATATGAGCTTGTAATGGAAGTAATGTCATATAGTATTTAACTCTGACATTTAGTGTTTGCCCTGGTAGATGGTCTTCCTTTTACTTAAGTGCCATTACTTTTATGTAGTCCATTTTCATTGCATTTAGTCCCATTTTAGTAATAATGCTTGCATGATTTACCAGGCAAATGCAATCTTTGCCCTGAATGGCACAGTGCAAGAAAAAATGGAAGCTGTTAAGAGGCTGAATGGCAAAAAAGTATTATTGACCTATGCTGGCAGCCATGTGTTTCAATTATTTTCAAGAATCCATTTGTCAAATAAGTGAAGCGATGTGGGACGTCAAGTTCAAGCTGGGGTTAGTGCCTTTCTACATCTGATATGATGTATCTTCTGTAGCCATTTAATTGAATTACCCAATTTATTTTTCAAGCAACAATGCTCTACCAAGAGCCATGACATTAAACAATTAAATATGAGTTTAAAAGTCTGCATTTTGTGTAGTTCATCATTCCTCTGCAGTAGAAAGGGAGCCCAAAGCCTGATTTCTGACTCTGGTATAGTAAAGCTTGGCTTCTAGGATCACCCTAACTTTCTCACGTGGAAACATTTAAAAAATAACATTTCATAATACTTTTTTTAGCACAATAGTGATGTAAGCATTTATAATTTAACTGGGATTACTCTTTTTTTTGAGATACACCATTCTGTATGGAAAAGCAAACTAGGCTGCAATGATATTACCTAATGCTCCATGGGTTTGAGAATGAATGCCTTTTTGTTTGCAGGGGCTGCCTTTTGTGAACACAGAAGAGGAATTCTCATGAATAAAAAAAGAAAATCAGACTTCCAAAATTTTTTGAAGGGGAATAAGCTGCTAAGATATATTTATATTTTCAAATTATTAAAATATTTTAGCCCATTATCCTTCAAAAAGTTATTGAAACTTCAAAAGAGTTAACAAGCTCACTATAACTCTTCGATATGAAGGGGATAGATGGAGGTAAAGAGAATGGAAATTTGAATTAAATGAATTCTAGCTTTAGATAATTATGGGGAAATTTAAGTTTAATTTTAGTTCCTTTTTAGTGAGGTATTAATTCTATAATAAGTATTAAGAACACTTTTGGGTTGTTTTCTTTTGTTGCTAACTTAGACATACAGAGATGTTTTTGATCTGAGGAGAATAATTACTGTAACTCAGAGAACAGAAGCGACTTATATTTTTTTCAATTAACATTCAACAATTAAATTTTAATATGGTCAGGGAATTGTTCAGATCCTTTTGTACAGGGATACTGCACCTTTAATTATCTGCCCTCTGGTGCCAAGCCTTTTCTTTGAGTGCTTCCATAAAAGCTTATTGCAGCTAGTTATAGAGCAAATTAGTACTTGAGTTTTGGTGAAAAATGTCTTTATTAGTCCTAAAACCAGAGTCACTGTGCATTCCCAGAAGGCGTGATTTTGTTTGATGAATAAATCTAGTAATTATCCTGCTGTTAGGGCTGTACCGCAAATGTCATAAGCAGATAAACAGAGGGAGTAAGCCTTCCGTAAATTCTCTAATTATCTATGTTGGACTACTTATCGCCTGCAGATGATTTATGAGCATATTGATATATCCTTAAGTATGTTCATTTGAGTTCACAGATGCAAATAATTAAGGCACTAGTCATTTACAAAGGAGGCTTCATGTCAGGGTCATTTCATTATAAAACTTCAGCATGGTTTATACTATAAAACAAGATATAGGCATAATCTACTTGACCAGGATATTTCCTAAGAGACTTTTAATTTCCTTTCCTTTTCTCCCATTCGGTCGATTTTATTATTCTCACCCGTTATTTTCATTAAAAAAGAATTTTTCACTTCATTTTATCATCTATATTTTATTTCATTTTAACAAGTATTAATTGCCCTATTTTAAAAGTATTTAAGCTGCTTGGCAACATGATCACCAGGAAATATCAGAAATTCTTTAAAACATTTAGAATGACATTTTAAAATTTAAATACAGGTGTTCCCCCCCCAGGCTATTTTGCTTGAGCAAACAGATTACTTTTTTAAACAGAAGAAAATCTTATAAAATATTCCTTCCTATATTTATTTTATAACTAAAATGAAAATTGATGAATGTCTATGAAAAGAATATCATATTCCTTAACTATATTAAAGCCGATATACTTGTATGTGATAGGAAAAATTAGTTACTCTGAAAACTTGAATGTGAGTCTTTAGTAAAAGTGTTTGATAATAGATCTCCAACACATTCAATTATAAACAGTTTAAGAAGATGGATGATCTGAAGGTATATCTCTTGGAACTTTGAGTGGTGGTGTTTGGAAGAAAATATGCCAATTAAAGGAGAATGTAGACATTGTAGTATATGTTAAAAACTTTGTACAAAACCAAAAAATTAAAGAAGCAGAAATAAATTCCTACTTTTGATATAAACAGAAGTGAGAGCTAAGTAGAATTACATGAATTTAATCATCTACTTGATTATTTGATTTATACACAAGGGACAAATCTATTTCTGGTCACACCCTAATTGAGGTGAGGTTTAGCTACATAATTCTTAAAAAAGATATTGATAGTGTTATTGAATGATTTATTTCATTTTTGGATCAATGTATTTCCTAAGGTCTGATAAGAGCACATTAATTTGAAATTTATTATATATATATAAATTTATACACACACACACATATGCATGCACACCTAAAAGCAGAATCAAAGTTAGTCTCAAATTAAGAGCATCAATCCATTCTACATGGACCCCTTAATATTACTGATTATTGTTATCAGAGGAAAATTCTAAGTAGAATTACTGCCAGATGAAAACCCAGAGATGGAGTGAAAATTGGACTAGCACAGGGTCAATTGCTGGGAGTGTTACGTGGCATTTGTGAGTGAACAGAAACTACTGACCTTAGTTTTATCACTACACTATATTGTGGAAAATAAAGGGACATTTCTGCTTAATATATTAAAGTGTTATTTCATGAAGCTAACCTAATAAAGGAATTTTTCTCTTATAGTCCCTACTTTTTTCCCCTCCCCAAACACATTCATAGATTTCTCCCACATCTCTATACAGTCTGTTTATTATAGAAATTATGTTCATTTGCTCGTAATTCAATGCAGGAGACTTGATATCCTTTCTTTTACATCATACATTAAAACAGGTAAGTATTGGAAAGTCTATTAAAAAGAAAAATCAAGTCAGCTTTTATTTAAACTTGTAAAGCAAGGCACCTTGAAAGTGGGCCCACTTCCAGAAATTATCTTATCATACCTATTGAATTGTAGAAATGCATCTTATCATATGGTAAGAAATGCACCTTATCAGTAGTAAGTCATAAAAACTAAGTCTGAGAATTAGAGGCTTCAAAAATAATCACTTTTCACATTTCTAGCAGTCATATGCAAAAGTCAACATTTCTACAAGTAGTTCGCCTTTCAAAATTTTTTCCTGGCAAATTGTTTTTGCAGATTCTACTAAATGAGATGAGTAAGCCCTTAACAATAGTTTGACATTATCAGTAAATAAATTTTTGGTAAATAGTATAGCTATATAAGTTAAGTCCCAAATGCACTTTAATCAGTAGATTTCTTTTATTCAAGATATTATTCCACCTATATGAAATTATACATCTAGAAAATATCATTCGGAACGAGTTAAAATAATGCATGCTTTTTAAGGAAGTTAAGTGTTTTATCCCAAATTATATAGCTAGAACAAAACTAGGAGGCAGGTCGAGTCCACTTTTCCATATAGTACTGTGTTCAATCTACTATCACTCTATTTCAGTTGTCCATAAACATACTTTCTACTCAAACCCATTATTCTCTTGACATTTCTGAAATGACTCTTGAAATTGTATAAACATTCTTAATGTATTGAGTTCCTATTTCCAGAGCATTTTGGTATTTATTGATTCAATTTACTCCACAAAACCAGTAAGAACACTTTTCTTCAAATGTAGAAATTTAATTATCTTCTATTTCACATTTCAAAATATAGGCATAAAAGACAATAAAAGAGGATCAATAAATAAATATTTGCTGTGCAAATTAGTTGAACTATGTGCAGTAAATTTTTCAGGGCTACTTTCTTTTGAAGTGTGTGTGTGTGTGTGTGTGTGTGTGTGTGTGTTACTTGAGATTGAACCTGGGGATGTTTTGCTTCTAAGCTATATCCCCACCACTATTTTGTGTTTTATTTTGAAACAGTCTTGTAAGTTTCCATGTGCTGGCCTTGAACCTGTGATCTTCCTGTCTCAGCATCCCAAGTACTGGGATTACAGGCCTGGGCCACTGCACCCATCTAGGACCACTTTCTTTTATAGGATTTTGTTTTGTCTCTTATTCTTATGTATGTTGCCAAAGACACAATGGTTAGGATATGGCTGTTAGAACCTGGATGCTATTTTCTAGTAAAGAAGAAAAATAAACCTTGTATTTAACAATTATTTTTCTGAATGAAATTGCATTTCATATTATTGTTTATATGCATAAAAGTTATGTCATATAAAGTAAATATTATCTAATGCATCTGTATATGTGTATTTATGTGTGTATATACCTATGGAACTATTGCTTTAAAAACTCTTTTTCTTTCACTGGAATTTTTACTTCCTGAGCAAACATTTTTTTGTTTCTTGGAAAGATGAAAAATAAAACCAATAGCAACACTCTGTGCCTAAGATGTTGTTGAAACTGTGACATCTCAGAGAGCTGGGATTGACTCAGACATCCTAGGTGCCTGAAATTGTGTCATCAGAATCTTTGTTCAGAAGATTAGCTATGCAAAATAGTGATTGCACTGTTTTGATTTTAGTCACCAAACTGCTGGATAGTTGTGAGGCAAAGAGTCCTGCAGATGTCACCAGGTCTGAGACAATTCTTTCTGGCTTTTTGAAACTGATTTTGTGGTACTAAACCAGAATGTTTTCATTTCTTGAAAAATCCTTTACAGAAATAATTTAGCAGTTACTCTTAAGGAGTTCCCCAAACTTTCTGAAAAATTTAGGACATTTTTGCTAAAAAATACAAGAAAAATATATAAGGAATAACAAAGTGTTATTGAAAGTGTTTGCATCATAAAGAAGATTGTAAATTATGTCTTCTTCAGACACACACACTCACATGCACACTCACACGCGCATTCACACGCACAGACACATGCACAGCAGTGCTTTTTCATTTAATGTTGGTTCCTGAAACTGGAAATACATAGAGAAACAGGTAAATGCCAAACTGTCTATGAGGCATTCAATCAGTGTCAATAGCTTATTTTTATAAATAACAGTGAAGAAAAAATGGGATCGTAAAATTTGTTTATTTTTCATAATTTATTTTTTCATAATTTATGGGTGCATTGCAATTATACATCATAGTGAGGTTCCATGTATTCAAAACATATACATATATAGCTCTTTGCGTATTTCCCTCCATGTCCCACCCACTCTCCCTTCCTCTCCACATGAGTTAATATATATATATAATATATATATATAACATGAGTTAATATAATATAGTAATAATACACTCACATATTGCTCTAGCAGCATTTAAACTGCTTCCTTCCCCAGACCTTCCTCCTCCCCTCCCTAACTTTCACCCTAACCCCCTCAACTACTCTACCAATCTATCTTTGAATTATTTAAAGTCCCTTAATTATTTAAAGTTTCCCAATTTTGCTCTAGCTTCCACAAATGAGAGTAAACATACCACCTTTGACTTTCTGATACTAACTAATCTCACTTACCATAATACTCTCCAGTTTCATCCATTTTCCAGCAAATGCCAAAATTTTGATTTTTTTTTGTATGGCTGAGTAAAATACCATTGTGGGTATATACCACATTTTCCTTATCCATTCATCTGTTGACAGATACCTGGGTTGGTTCCATAATTTGGCTTTTGTAAATTGTGCTGCTATAAACTTGGTATTTACATATCACAATAATATTTTGACGTTAGTTCTTCAAGAAAAATACCAAAGAAGGGTATACCTGGGTCATATGGTTGAGTCATATGGTGGTTCAATATGAATTTCAATTCCATATGAATTTAAATGACAACATATCACCTGACTAGTTTTCATGCATAAAACAGAATCAGAAGATCCTACAGGACCTCTGACAGCATTAACTGACCTACAAGGATGAAAGCATAAAGGTAGATATCTACTTCCCTTGCTCCTTGCCCAAGTGAACATTTTTCAGAAGAGTTAACTCATTAGAACCATTGATTTTCCTCTTTGCTTTTCTATTATTCTTACCAAGATATTATCTTGTTCCTATTAGCATGACTCCATTAAAACTCAGTTTATCACAGAGGTCACATGCCTAGGAAGGAAGTAAATGAAAGTTTAGGAATGTCATGAATCATCATTTGTTTCTGTAGTTATCATATTTGTTATGTCTGACAAAATTTTCATAGCGTTTTGACTAAATTAGAAACAATATTTTTCTAATTTTGTCTCTTTTCCTGATACTGAAGACCTTCCTTTTGCTATCAATGAGAATTTTATATAACCTGCTTGAAGAGTTATTTGTCTGTGTTTTATTTGTTTGTTTTTAAAAATCATTGCCTTGGAATTTGTATTTGATAATCTAAGAAAATAAACACAAAATCAGAACACCACTGCGGTGTGTGCTAAGGCTGAGCACAGGGCTTCTTGTTTATATTCCCCATGTGGTCACCCGGTTTTAATTTCCAACAACATTATTGATCGAAAATTATATGATGTGGTTATCTTTATATAGTAAAAATCTATTTGTTTGCTTTTGTGTGTGTGTGGCACTGGGGATTGAACTCAGGGGCATTGTACCTCGGACCTACACTCCCAGCCCTACTTTATTTTTTTTTTATATTGAAACAGGGTCTCACTAAGTATCGGAGGGCCTCACTAAGTTGCTGAGCCGTCTGAAAACCTATGATCCTCCTGTCTCAGCCTTCCAAGTACTTGGATGATAAGCATATGCCACCATGTCCAGCCTTATTTTTTTTTTTTTTGTGGTAATGGGGATTGAACCCAGGGGCGTTCTACCTCCGCGCTACACCCCCGGCCCTATTTTTTATACTTTATTTTGAAACCGGGTCTCACGAAGTTGCGGAGGGCCTCACTAAGTAGAGAGAGAGAGAGAGAGACAGGGAGAGACAGGAAGAGAGAGAGAGAGCTGAGCCTGGCCACGAACCCGGATCCTCCGGTCTCCACCTCCCAAAGTACTGGGATTACAAGCATGCGCCACCACGCCTGGCCAGCCTTGTTTTTAATAATATATTTGTTGTTTGTTTATAGTTTTGTTTCACTTGCTTTTGCTTCTTCCTCCAGAAGTATTGAATTGGAGGGAAGCCAAAATTTTGAAGAGTTAAAAATGGAACTACCAATAGTTTTTATATATTAATTTAAGATCTTTGATTACTGAGTAGGGAAGCCAAAGGTATTTTTTTAAGTTTTTTACTGCTTGTAATCTTGAGATTTTTCTTCAAAAATAGTTATTTAACATCAGGTGGGAAATGATCAATAAAGATCATAATGATCACTGATCATTGATCAATAAAGATCATTAATGATCCCTGATCATTGATCAATAATGATCAATAAAGATCAATAAATGATACCATGTGTGGTGGTGCACACATGTAATCCCAGTACTTGAGAGGCTGAGACAGGAGGATTGCAGGTTCTAGGGCACCTCAGCAAGTAGTGAAGGCTCTCAGCAACCTAGTGACACCCTATTTCAAGACAAAAGGTAAAAAGGGCTGGGGGTGTAGCTATGAGATACAATGCACCTAGGCTCAATCCCCAATACCCCCCCCACACACATACACAAAGAACAAGTAAAGTTGCAAGATTCCTTCAGTAAATAGAAGGTAATTTTCCTTGAGTTAAATTATTTTAACTCAAATTCTATGGAGTCTATGGATTATACACAGTATTTTGTATTTAAGTAGTTTTTTTTTGAGGTACCGGGGATTGAACCCAGGGGCATTTTACCTCCGAGCTACACCCCCGGCCCTATTTTTTATACTTTATTTTGAAATTGGGTCTCACGAAGTTGCGGGAGGCCTCACTAAGTAGCTGAGGCTGGCCGCGAACCCGGATCCTCCGGTCTCAGTCTCCCAAATACTGGGATTACAAGCGTGCGCCACCATGCCCGGCTTAACAGTGTTTTGAGCTTACCTGGAAAAAGAAGAAACATCCATAAAGACTGCATTTCCATCACCCTCAAAGGTTACTTAACAATGAAAGAGAAAAATTACAGCTAAAAGTTGTTAAGGATGTGTCGTATAACTGATAAATTCAGCAGAAAATATATGAGAAATATGTATGTTTTCTTCTAAGATTCTCTGATTTACTATACAAGATTAGAAGAATAATTAGAAGATTTTACAAAAACAGATACCCATTAGAGATTTCCACTCCATTCTTTTATCAAAATTATTCTTAGCTTTTGGCCAACTGTCAATTTTTAATTCCTTTGAGAAAGATTTCTGAATAGGGTATTATATGTTTTCTTTCATAGTGACCACGTAAAATCATATAGATCAATGGAACAGAATAGAGATTCCAGAAATCAACTCATGGATATTCAGTCACGTGGTGTCAATAGTTCATGATGGGGTGTCAATAGTACAGAAATGGTGTTGGAAAAACACATATCCACAAGGAGAATGAAATTGCACATTTATACCACTCACAGAAATCAATCGAACGCTGATTAAAGATTTCAATGTAAAACCGAAAACTGTAAATTTTCTAAAAAAAATTAGGGGAAACACTTCATGACATTGGTCTTGTCAATGGTTTATTAGATGGAACACCAAAAACACAAGCAGCCATGAAAAATTAGACAAGTGTGATTACATCAAACTAAAAAGCTTATCATGTCAAGGGAAATAGTAAGTAGATGAAAAGGCAAGCTATAGAATGACAGATAGTATTTACAAACTGTATATCTGATAAGGGGCTAATTTTCCAAATAGATAAGGAACTTCTACAACTAAATAGCAAAATAACAATCCACCAATTAAAAATGGGCAAAAAGCCTGAATGCACGTTTCTCTAAAGAAGACAAACAGCCAACAAGCATAAAGAAAGATGCCCAATGTTGCTAATCATCCAGAAAAGGCATAGCAAAACCACAACAAGATATAATCAATCTCACACCTGTGAAGATAGCCATTATAAAAAAATGAAAATAACCATTATTGACAAACATGTGGGGAAATTGGAATCACTATGCATAATTGGTGTGTAAAATGATGTAACCACTATGAAAAATAACATGGAGATTCCTTAAAAATTAAAACTACAACTACCACATGATCCAGCAATCACTACTTCTTTTTGTTTATCCAAAATAATTGGAATAAAGATCTCAAAGAGCCATTTGCACTTTTATATTCATTATAGCATTTATCACAATAGACAAGATATGAAAACAATCTAACTGTCCATCAACAGAGAAAAAAAAGTGGCATATACATACAATGGAATATTATTATGCCTTAAAAAAGAAGGAAATACTGCCATATATGTCAATATGGATGAATCTGGAGAACATCATACTAAGTGAAATAAGGCAGTCACAAAAATATAAATGTTGTATGATTGCACTTATATGAGGTACTTAAAATCGTGACTCTCATAGCAATAGAGTACTGATTACTAAGGACTAAGAGGAAGGGGAGGATGGGGAATTGCTGCTCCATGAATACAAACTTGCGAAATTTAAAATGGAAAAGTTCTAGAAATATGTTGCACAAAATTGTGCCTATAATTATCAATACTATATCGTGCACTTCAAATTTAACAAGCTAGATCACATGGTAAGAATTTCTGCTACAATAATAACTTTCTAAATAAAAAAATTCCTTTTGCATGAAAAAAGTAACCTGGCATAGGTTATTTTGGTTAAGTGAGTCATGGAAGGTAGTGTATTAATTTCCAGCTAAAACTGATCCACAATAAGGCAAATAATTTCAATGCATATAGATACATGCTACAGGTACATGGTAATAAATTTAATGGTGTTTACTGACATGTTTATTTATTTAGTTTTTGCCAAAGATATACATAAAGGATAAAATATCCCAAAATGGAGAAGCCTTGATTGTTATTTTATAAAATATCTTTTATTTTAAGTTAGAGGGAAAAAAAAGGAAAGAAAAGGGACCTTGAAGAAATTAGTAGAAAGACCAGTAAAGTAGTGGAAAGGGATTGGGGGAGAAAGGAGGGAAGGGAAAGGGGAGGTACAGGAAAGGAAACCAATTAAAGAATGTTAAGTGCGTATATGAATGTACGACTATGGATCTCACTACCATATGCAATAATGATGTACCAATAAAAATCTGAAAAATAAAAATAAATATTGATATGTCTTAAATATATATTGATATATCTTTTTTTTGCGGTACCGGGGATTGAACCTGGGGGCGTTCTACCTCCGCGCTACACCCCCGGCCCTATTTTTTATACTTTATTTTGAAACCGGGTCTCACGAAGTTGTGGAGGGCCTCACTAAGTAGAGAGAGAGAGAGAGAGAAAGAGAGAGAGAGAGAGACAGGGAGAGAGAGAGAGAGAGAGAGAGAGAGAGAGAGAGAGAGAAACGGGGGAAGAGAGAGAGAGAGAGCTGAGGCTGGCCACGAACCCGGATCCTCAGGTCTCCACCTCCCAAAGTACTGGGATTACAAGCATGCGCCACCACGCCCGGCTTGATATATCTTTAAAAATATCTTTTATTTTATATACCATTCACAGGGTCTTAAAGTACACATAAATGGCAGGCTTGTGAAAATAGTTAGCCTGACTTTTTAAAGGAAGCACAGCATTCATCATACATTTTTTTTAACTTTCTATCTAAAGCCAGACATTTGACTTGTTTTTAGATTTTTGCTATTACAAGTAGATTGCACACCTTGCATTGTTTCACGTGTATTCCCAATTTGCTACTTTATTTTTGTCTGTTTTGCATAAAAGCTATATTTATACCTCAAAACAAAATACTTTAATGCAATATTTTAAAGATTTAAATTTAAATGCATTCAGGTCCAACCTTCTATATAATTAAACTAGAAACTTCTCTGTGTACTTGTGAAATACAGGGGCTGCTCATGTGCTATTTTTGTTATCCCATGCTGCCTGCAACTCCATCATTAAAGAACTACTTTCTAAGTCAAAGCGCTGCACCCTGCAGGTGGCTCATTAAATTATTATCAATCAGTGTTCTGTTAGTAAAAGTTAATTTATTCAGGTTTTTTTTCTCCTTTGCAACAAATAGAAATCAGAGCATGGAGGAAATAGAGTTTTAATCAAAGTGGAGAAGGGAAACTATCATTTTCTATGTATGGATATAAAAGTAACTGAACTTTGTTTAGCTTTTGGTTGGAAAGAGGAGAACAGTCCTAATATAATGTGGAAATTTTGAAATGGAGTCTGAGATAACTCTAGGACTCCTTGACACTGTTTATTTGATAGATACAATAAACAGACAAATAAACAACAACAAAAACTTTCTTCCATTGCTAGCATATTGAACTTTGCTACTTCTCTGACATAAATATTTACAGAGATGGAAAGGAGATAATTCTGTCTACTCTCATGGTAAGTACCATCTAATATGGATCAATTAAAAAATAAAATAAAATAAATGCAAAAAGCACCACAAAATACCACCCATCTATACAGGAATATAGACAAATATGCCTGTGTTGTCCATGCCTAGTGCGTAGTATAATGGTAGCATTTCCTTATATACTCGCCTCTGTTTTCTTAATTCCTCAGGGTGGTGCTATGGACTGGATTCTTCATGCTCCACTGACTCCAGCGTTGTTTTACACAATTAATCTTAATGTATGTCTTCAGGCTTTCTTCTTTATCTAAGTCTCAAAAGATTCCTTAAAATAAGATAATTTCACAAACCACAATTTCTAGGCCCTTCTATCATATGGCCACTCTTCAAAGTCATCCATCCCTTACATCCAGGGGAAATTGATTATTCATTTGTGAATATTCTCTGATTTTCCTTTCCCAGCACCAAGTGACATTTAAACATTCTACTATGAGGTTTACGCTGCTACCCTTCCTCTGAAAATGCTTTCATGAAATATCACAACACAAAGCTACTTATACCTATACGTGCATTTTACATTTGCCATATTTTACTTCTCCATCTCCACTTCCTCCCCCTCCCCATTTCACTTTTCACCGTTTTGCAGCCTTTCTCCACTTTTTACATTCGTTTGTGCTTTTGTAGGTGCCTGGGAATCTTCATAACTGGGCACTGCATTATTCATCATCATCATATATGTTTCTGTGCATTGATAGGACTAGTCAGACCATTGCAATAAGAAGCCTAGGAGTGTTTGTCTGTGTGTTAGAGTACTTTTTGTCCAGTGTTGAAAAGTTATACTTTGCTAAATCCATGTATGACATGGCTTAATCCTCCATGACTCCTTAACACTGTTTATCTGATGAGGGTATAGTACATCTTACTTGCTTTTTAAAATCATTCTTAATAGCAGGGCATGGTGTCTCATGCCTGTAATCCCAGTACTTGATAGGCTGAGACAGAAGGATTACAGGTTCCAGACCAGCCTCAGATATGTAGTGAGACTCTCAGCAACTAGTGAGACCCTGTATCAAAAACAACAACAACAAAAAGGGCTGGGAGTGTAGCTCAGAGGTAGAATGTTCCTGGATTCAATCTCCAGTAAAACACACACACACGCACACATGCACACGTGCACACACACACACACACACACACACACACACACACACACATTAGTGCTTAGTATATGTCCTGATGCATAAAAAGTTGTGCATCTCGAGTTACACAGTGAATTGAGTGTAAAGAAAATTGGGAGGTTAGGTCTTAACCATGACCACATTTCTAACATTAATTCTGATGAAGGAGGGAAAAGTGTAAAGAATGGGGAGCTTCAGAAAAAGAAGGAATATTTAAAATAAATAAGTAAATTCTTGAGGTTATAAATATGATGGACAGCTTGATTCAAGAGTATGTTAGGACTTTCTCATGGAAGGAATGATAGCCATCAATACACTATTGGAGGAAGATGACTGGCCATGGGTTGGATTCTGTGCCACTTGTGTTTCTTTTTTTTTTTTCATCTACCATACCATACCATAAATATATTTTAGTACATGTGATATTTGCTAAATGCTAAGGAAAATAATTTTTTGAAAAATAATCATCAGTGAATTGCCTGAAGTAAAGCCAAGGAAATGGGGAGGACAACATGATGCCTAGAACTTGACAGGGAAAAGTCATTTGGATCCAGCAGTGGCTGGGTGTGAGAAGTGATCAAGAGAGAAATTAAAGATGATGCCACAGTGGAAGTCAGGCATGCTGCCGTAGTGCTAAGGAGGACGGAACAAGTGTTGTGTGGTGCTAGCGTAATGAAATCTTTATTGGATTGGACCCTGTGAGAAGCTCAATACAAAGTATTAGATAACTAATGAGTTAATTTAGAGTAATTTTGTTTAAAATTCAACATGAAATAAGCCATAAAGTTAAAATATATGCACATCAATAAATGCAAAAGCAATTAATAGAAAGGATAGTGTGACAGTTATCACACATGTATCATTTATTGAGCCTTTATTTTTGTGCTCAGCATGGTAATGAATATTATCTCTTTTAATTCAATAACAACTGTATGAGGTAGGTACTTTCTTATTTTAGTGTTACAAGTACAGAATCAGGCTTAGAGAGATTAAAGCACTTGTCCCAAATCATAAATATAAAAAAAGAGCAAGGACTTGAATATAGGAGCTTATTTCCTAATCACCATGTTTTCAATTCATATAATTATATTTCTTCCTTCTTGACTATTGGACTAATATTTATATATTTGCTTTTATTTATTTTCATGGTCTTAATGACAATTTAAATAACAAATATGTTGCTGATTTACAGTTTGATATTTTATTAAAGATTATGTCCAACCCTTCAGAAATACACTTCAGAAGAGCACCTGCTCTCTCGTATTGCTGAGAGTTTGTTCTTCACTAAGTTGTTTCATTTGAATATTTTTATTTTATAATTACAATTTAAATATAGAACTATGTGTTCCATCTTAACTAAGAGTTGAAGTGCTTTTTAAAACCACTTTCATGGACTTTCCCTTTATGTTTATTTTTATCTCAATATTTATAATTTCATAAATCTAGCTTTCTAAAATTCACATTTTGATTTGTACAGTCTATCTGTATATTTAAGTTTATTCTCATTCCAAAGTTTCTTTAGGACTAATTATGGTGTGTGTGTGTGTGTGTGTGTGTGTGTGTGTGTTTGGAATTAATAAGCTTAGATACTAGGGGGGAAACAGTGGAAAGATTATACCACAGATAATTAATAAAAATCAATTAGTTTGTTAATGAGTCCTCTGTCTGTACCCAAGGTGGCAGAAACCAGCTGGGGAAAGGAAATCAGGATCCCTGAGTAGGACACTTAGAATGCTTGAGTCCTGCTGAGAATTCGAGAGGAAATAACTAGAAGAAGCACTCCTTGGGTTAAAACTGGCTAAATTTCCTCTTGAGATTGCAATTCCTCTAGCTAATAAATCTAGTAAAAAAGTGATTCACCTTTAGTGTATGCCATAAAGCATTTTCTGAGGCCTTAAGTACATTGCTCACTGCCCTGTATTAAAAACAAACCCATAGTTGTAAATGTCAATGACTAAGAATATTAGAGCCCTTGCATCTTTCTTATGTTAGTAGAAAAGCTGGAAGCACCCATTACCTCTTGTATGACTTTTTACATTATATTTATATAAATGGCAAAAGTCAAACATGAGCTGACAGGGGAATACAAAATCTGTCTTCCACTGGTCCTTGGACAAAAAAGCAGAAAATTTCAATGATGGCAGTTGACCTTCATAGAAAGTTTCCCAGAACAAACCATTCCTTTCATTGTTAATTATATTTGTGTTAATATTATTTTTCTATTATATGCAATTATGGATCTTTTATGGGAATACAGAAAATGATTTGCATAAAAAATTAAGTAAACTCAGGTTACCATAAGCCATTTAAAACTATTTACATTTTATGTGCCTTTCTTTTAGGAATTAAAGAAGAAAAACTAAAAGAATTCTAGTAGACTCATAGTTTCCATGTGAATTTGTATATTCATTTTATTATAAATACATCATATAAGCTTCTGGTAATTGTCATGAACCTAACTAAACAAACTCCCTTTTGGATAAAGGATAGTCTAAAAGATGTTTTTGCTATAAATAACTATAACAAGTGTTCTATATTCAGTGAGGTGGATTAATAATACTAAGCAAGATGTATGAAATTTCTATTCAATAGTTTTACCTAATGACTCCCTCTGAATAGGAGCTAGAGTCCTAGGTGTAAATGATTATTGATTTCATTTATCAAACTAGTTAAATTTCATAGATAACACATTTCCTTAATTGCCTGAATTTTTTCTGGGTACTAAAATGGAGAGAGAAAGTTCATAGATTGGTAGAAGGGAAAATACATTGGATAAGACAAAGAAACAATTCTTTAAGTGATTTTAGACCATTTTTAGTTGACTAAGTAAATTAATGCTTTTTTCTCATATATATGTTTGACATAGTTTCCTTTATAATATGCCCAACTACGTGCTTAAAAATAGCATTTGTCCAATGAGCAAAAGTGGTATCTATACTTGTTTAAGTAAATCAGATTATGATTCATTTTCAGCACTAGTTAAATATTAAGATATTTCCTCTGGTACATTTTTAATTTCCTAGGAGGCATTAGTAATAGTCTCAGTTCCATGACCTTACATTTCTTTAATACACAGGACTTTTAAAATGTTCTGGCTTCTGGGTATATATAAAATATAACTATGATTTTTTCAGAATATGATGAAAAATGAAGAATGGATCTTATATTCATTTTAGAAATCTAGTGATCCTCATACACACAAATGAGGAAGTCAACTGTGAATAAGTGAATTTTTAGAGCTCATATGTTGTTAGATTTATCAACTTCCATTTAACCTTTGCTATTCCATCAAGAAATTGAATCCCATTCATCCTATTCATTAACTAGTTGTATGATGTTTTATGAATGAAAAATAATCAATTTTGGAGGGCATTTTTTAAATTTTGGAAGTACTATGAACCACAAAACACAAACTGACCTGACCTGTGGGATGATGGGGGTTACCATCTAACCTCATTCACAATATATGACCCCATGAAAAATGATGTAGGTGCCTCAAAGTTATTATCACAGAATTAAAATGTGATACATAAAATTAAAATTTTTAGTTTTGGAATGATTAAATGTTTTTGGTCCTAGGTATCACAGACTTTTATACTGAATACTTGTACATACTATTTGACCTCTCTACATCTTGCTGGTTCATCTGAAAATAAGGATAATAATTGTGTATACTTCATAGGGTTGTTGAGTTGAGACAGGTTAATATTGTTTTTAAAAAAATCACAACTGCTTAATACACTTATTTAAGCGTTTACAAAATACATTATTTAATCTTGTCAATACATTCACATCAAATAAACCCTCCCTTTGAGAAACTACCAATTGGTAGAGATGCTAGAAGAAAATATCTTCATTCAATCACTAGTAGATGTTGTCTTGTTAATTCAACAAAATGTGGAACCCTTAGAACTTGCCCTGACGAATGTTAAGTACGGGAGATTAAAAAGGCAGAGTCTTTCCTCCTAAAGAATCATATTCTGGTTGAAGATAGAGAAACATACATATAAATAATAGGCCAAATACAATGTGATTGGAGCTATGAAGTAGTGTTAGAGAAGCTATTTGTTTTGACTTGAAGGAAGGTCTAACAAAGAAGGTTTCAACGTAGTGCCTGAAGTATTACTAGAAATATTTCTAGTAAAGACTAGTACAAATAAAAAGGGTAGAGGAGACTGCTGATTCTTCAGCTTTGCTCTTCCTCTCATGCTTTCTCATTCCATGACTTCTCAGAATAGAGAAGAAGCTCATTGTGAGCCATTTCCATTATCATGTCAAAACGGAAGAGCAGAAGCTGAGCCAAACCAGGCCATCATGTTTACAGGTTTGATTCATATTCTGTGAGGATCACATCTCATACACTCTATTAACCAGAGTAAGTCACATGGCCAAGCCTCAAATTAATGAGAATCCATACAGTAAATATTCCTCTTCCAAGAGTCAGTAGAAGTCACATGACAATAAGCAGGTACTCTATGCCCCTATTGAAAGAAAGTGTAAGTCACTGTGAACAATAATAGAAACTATCAGAGGCGTTAAGGAATTGTGGACAGTTTGGGGTGCATGGAGTATAGGCCATAAGCCATTGAGTGAATAGGAAGAAATAAAACAAGAAGGACATCACTGCCAGATTGTGAAATGCCCTGTGTATCTTGCTAAAACCTTTTGACTTTACCCATGGTTGGAAATGCATTTTTAAAAATATGAGTCTAGCAGAAGAGTTGAGAAGGCCTGCACAAGAAGTAAATGAAGACAGACAGGTTAAGTAAGTGCTGAGAGATTATGGTATGAATTTAGAAAATAAAATCAAGGTTCTTGGATAATAAGGGAGAATTAGCAGAATGAGACCAACTGTGGAAGGTGAAGAGTAAGGATTAAGAGAGAAAAAGTATGGTTATGAGGCTTCTAGCTACTGAATGGGATTGAATGATTGAGAAATAGCAATGAAGAGGAAAACTGGGATGATTCTATCAAAGTCAAAGTATGGAGAAGATGAAGGAGGCTTCAGAGAATGGGACTTCTGAGCTGACTTCATAAAGTGAATGCTTGTCAGTAGCGCATGATATTCCTAGTGAAGGGAACGATACATGAGCTTGCTTAGTGACATTAAAAAGTATACTGTATTCAGAAATGTCAAGGTAATTGTGACCATGAAATTGATAATCATAATTAAGGAGGATAATAATCATTCAAGTATTTTTAAATCTTAGAATTCTTAGTCATTTTCTCTCAGTTTTCCATATTAAACAGGGAATGACATAAATGCAATACGAAGAAGGTATGAGAAAGTCCTTACTAATTGGTTGAGCTCAATAAAGTTAAAAACTAAGTAGAAATCAAGTTAAATTCATGAGATAAGTTCTTAAAACTAGCAAAATATTCAGAAAGAAATGTTAATGATATAAA
>PVJS01005901.1:37500-54204 GCA_004027185.1 Glis glis
CACAGTGGCACAGGCCTGTAATCCCAGTGTTTGGGAGGTGAAGACAGGAGGATCCCAGGTTCCAGGCCAGCCTGGGCAACATAGCAACCCTGTTTCAAAATAAAATAGGACTTGGAGTATAGCTCAGTGCTAGAATATTCCTGGTTCATTCCCAAGTACGCCATACACAGAAACACACACACACACACACACACACACACACACACACACACACACACATACAAATACTTGTATTATACATAGCATAAAATATTACTCCAGGACTTTAGTAGCTTAAAATAGCAAACATATATTATCTCACAGTTTCTGTGAGTTAGGAATCTGGGTACAGTGTAGCTCTATTTCTCTGACTCAGGGAATCCCTTGAGTTTTCAGACCTGCTGCTAGCAAGGATTAGGGTTTTATCTAAACCCTTGGTAAGGAAGTGTCCTTTTCCAAACCCCACATGTGACTGTACAGGTTCTACTTCTCTTTGTTGTTGAGCAGTGGGTGCCCTCAGTTCCTTAACACATGTGCCTTTCCAAAAGGTGGCTCACAACAAGGCTCTGGCCTCCCTTACATCAAGAAAGGAAGAGAAGCCAGGTGTGTTGGCACACATCTGTAATCTCAGTATTTAGGACGCTGAGGCAGGAAGATCACAGGTTTGAGACCAGCCTCAGCAACATAGCAAGACCCTCAGCAACCTACTGAGACTCTGTTTTAAAACAAAAAATAAAAAGGGCTGGGGGTGTAGCTCAGAGGTAGAATAACTCTGGGTTCAATACCCAGTACCATAAAAAAAAAGGAAGAGAAAACCTAAGATGGAAGCCATGACCGTTCTACAGCCAGTATCAGAAGTGACATCCCATTTTTTCTTCCATATTCTTCTGTTAGGAATATGTCATTAAATTCAGACACACTCAGGGGAAAGGATTCTCCAGGTTATACACACCAAGAGGTAAAGATTATTGTGGACTGTTTTAGGGGATGCCTGTCACCAAACCTTCAAAAAAGAGACAGTAGTCAATTGTTTCAGTACAGTATTGTGTGACAATAAAAATGTGCACAGAGTGTGCTCAAAGGAGAAATATCTCAACAGATCATGTGCTCAAGGTAGGCTTTTCAATAGGGAAGATGATCAAAACAAGTTAGGAAGTAACCAGAAGCATATATGGAAGTAGCATTAAAAAGGCATTTCTGATGGAGGAGATAAGAGGGGAGGTGTGGAAAGCTGGGAAATAAACCACAGGTGGATTGTTAGGGCTAGGATAGAGTGGTCTCCATTCTGTCATATAAAGAATGGCAGGAATTGGGGCTTATATGAGTTGGTGACAGGGAAGCATCTTATAACTAAAACTTGGGATTTGAATGCTATCCTTAAAATTTGGGAATGCACTGAGAATATATGGCTGATCTGCCTTGTATGTAGAAAGACCACTAGAGACAATGTACAAAATCGATTTGCAGTACAACCACTGGAAAGAAGACTGTGGTGATTATAGAGGAGAGAAATGGTGACAACTTGAACAAAGGCTGTACTAGTAAAAGGAAGAGAATGCAATGAAAAAAAGCAAGTAGGGAGGATAACAAAAGCTACTCTACTGATGTTAATAAAGAAGCTAAGGGGAGTCAAAGAACAGATTGAAATAAACCACAGTGAGCAACATGGTATGTTTAGAGAAAGAATTTGAATTATAGTTGTTATTACTTGATATGGTGATTGGTTAGTTTACAGTTATCATGGCTTGGGACTTGAATATAAAAAAGGGACGCTGACTATTGCAAAAGGTTATGAAAGAACACTAGTATAAGCTGGGTGTGGTGACACATGCCTATAATCCCACTGCTTGGGAGGCTGAGACAGGAGGATTGCAGGTTAAGGATAGACTCAGCAAGTGAGACTCTCAGCAACCTAGATAGACCCTGTTTCAAAAACAAAAAATAAAAAGGGCTAGGGGTGTAGCTTGGAGGTAGAATACCCCTGAGGTCAATCCCCACTAATACACACACACACACACACACACACACACACACACACTAAGAACACTGGTATAATAAAACATTCTATATTACATAGACAAGACTTCATTAACAGTAAGGTATCAGGTGTTGTGTAATTGGTATTATGTGAACTCATAATAAAAAATGTGGATACATTTTGTGTTCTTTATGCACCTTTATTTTATACCTTTGTTCTGTAGGAAACACAACTTTAGCCAACTTCATAATGTAAAGATATAAATGTAAATCAGGAGGGATTACAAAGACCTTACTTAGCCTTGGATGATCATCCAAGTATTGAATCTTGCTAACTCTGATTAGAAGATTCAGGCATACTTAAAGAATCCTTGGAGATGTCACCTCCTAACCTATAGATTCTCCAAGTCCAGAAATAACAATAATATAAATTTCCAGACAATTACTAAGGTCATTGTTAAATTGAGCTTGTTAGTCAGCATATCTTGATCTCACTAGTACCTGTAAATAGAGTTGAAGCAAAGTGATACTGTGTTGTCAAATAAGGCTAATAACAAAAATGAGCTCCAGGAGTGACTTTGTCAAGATGGCGGAAGAGAATATCCTTGGCATTTCTCCCCTCTGTAGACAGGTCAACATGTAACTATCCACAGGCAATCAGATGTCGTGAAAGCCCCAAAATGTGTGAATAAGACTCAGTCACCTTCGTGTTCTACAGAATTGAATAAAAATCTGTATTGAAAGGGTAAGACAATCTGGGTGCTTTGGCGCACACCTAAAGTCCCAGTACTTAGAAGGCTGAGACAGAAGGGTCACAGGTTTGAGACCAACCTCAACAATTTAGAGAGACCCTCCTTCAAAATTAAAAAAAAAGGCTGGGGTTTAACTTGGAGGTAAAATGTCCCTGGGTTCTACTGCCAGTACCAAAAAAAAAGAAAAAATAGGAAAGAAAGGGCAAGAGAAAAGGTCTCATCCTCACTTGGACCATGTCACTCCTCCCCCTGCCCCAAGTCTACACACACCACACAACACAGAGAGGAACGCTCCAGGCCCATGGCTCCTACAGGAGGAAAAGAGAAGAGGGAGGGCAGTTTCCAAGCTTCCCTGGCATTCTGAGAGGCTTCCCTAGAAATCCACTCCATCCTTACCTCACAGAGAACTTCGGGTGAAGCTAAACACTGGAACATCTGAGGCTAGAGAGAAACATAGCAAGGAGCTGAACTTGCAGAGACCAGTGGTCTGACTTTAGAGAAAGATCAGTGAACCTGCAAGCAGTGGCATTTGATCAGAGACAACGACCAACACATAGCTCACCTGCCAAGTGTGCTGGTTGCTCCCAGAAATGGTAGGAAGTGCTTGCTGCTTGGCTTGTATCCCTAGACGGCCAGCATCCAGGTCCAGCCTCAGTCACAACCCACAGCCCTCCCAGGTGTGATCAGATATCCCAGGCTTTATTCCTCACTGCTGGAAGATCAACTAGCCTCATCTGCCTTCCCAGGGAGGGAGAAGACTCGCCCAGTGAACTTTAACAACAAGCAGGTGCTAATTCTGCCATATCTAGGAGTTAAAAAAGCATGTCCCAGTGCCTTGAAGATTATCCCCACGCTTCACCCAGGGAGAGGCATGACCAATGATGCAAAGTACGATCATAAACAGGTACCAGACCTGCCACATCTGAGAGATTGATCCATGCTCCCCACAGCCTCAAAGCCTACTGCCAGACCCCTCCATAGAGGAACATGACCACCACACTGAGTTACAACACCAAGCAGGTACAGGCTGTGACATCCCTGGGAGGTTAAACAGTGCACCCTGCAGCCTCAAAGCCTACTCTCAGACCCTGCTTAGAAAGGGATGCAGCTGCCATTGTGAATAAAGCCAGAAAGCAGCACCGACTCTGCCACACTCATGTGTTTCATCAATGATAACCTCAGCCTCAAAGCTTATTTCCAGGCTCCGTCCCAGGAGGGAGACAAACCTCACTACACATTTCTACTGAGCATAACAGTTGATCTAGCCATCCTGATCCACTTAACCAAGGGTCCCCTACTGCAACTCGGAGTCTCTAACTGCCCAACTAAAATAGTGAGAGCTTCTGACCAAGGCATACACTCTGTGGCCGAGCTGCATCAGAATAAATTGCAGTACTCATCCAGTAGTTCAGCCTAATTGCAGAGCTCAACCAGTGGCCTCGCCAGGTAGCAGAAGGTGACCTGATGGTCCACCTGAATTCACAGCAAAGGCAGCGTCCCAGGCACCTAGGGAATCTCACAGTATATTCTGTCTGCATAGGACATTCAGAGTCCAAAATCACAGGCTGGAATAAACGGTGAACATTCCTCACTACCAAAGAATATCTGCAAAAACCATAATCTACTCACCCACCTAAGGCCACTTAGGTTGATTCCATACCCCAACTATTGTAAATAGTGCTTCAATAAACATGGGAAGGCAAATATCTCTTTGACATACTGATTTTATTTTCTTGGGTTATATACATCATAGTGGGATTGGAGGATCACATGATAGCTCTCTGTTTAATTTCTTGAGGAACCTCCAAACTATTTTCCATAATGGCTGCACCAAGTTACATTCTCTTCAACAGTATGTTTCTTTCTCACCACATTTTCATCAATACTCGTTATATTTTGTCTTTGTTTTATTTTTCTGATACTAAGGATTGAACCCAGGGGCACTTTACCACTGAGCTACATCCCCAGCCCTATTGATTTATTTGTTTTGAGACAGAGCCTTGATAAATAGCAGAAGCTGGACTCAAACTTGTGATCCTCCTGCCTTAGCCTCCTGAGTAGCTGGGACCACAGAAATTTGCCATCACTTCCAGTTCATTGTATGTTTTCTTTTGGAAAGTGTCTATTCAGGAATTTTGCCCATTTTAAAGGGATTATTATTATTATTACTGTTGAGTTTTTTAGATTCTTATACATTATGGATATTGACTCTTTTTTATGTATAGTATTCAAATATTTTTCGTATCTTGTAGATTGTCCCTTTACTCTGTTGATTGTTTCCTTGGCTATGCAGAAGATTTTTAGTTTAATGTAATCCCATTTGTCTAATATTGCTTTTGCTGCTTATGCTTTTGACACAAAAAACCCTGCCCAGTTCAATGTCCTAAAAGATTTCTCCTGTTTTTGTCTGGCAATTTCATAGTTTGGGGTATTATATTGGTTTAAATCCATATTGAACTGATATTTATTTTTGTTGAGAGAGGGTGCTAGTTTCATTTTTCTGCATGTGACTATAAATTCTTTCCAGCACCATATATATTGAAGAGAGTGTTCTTTCTGAATGTGCATTCTTTGCACCTTTGTTAATAATCTCTTGATTTTACACGTGTACATTTATTTCAGCCTCTCTATTCTATTTCATTGGTCTATGTGTCTATTTTTATGCTGGTATCATGCTGTTTCAATTACTACAGCTTTGTAGTATGGTTTGAAGTCAGGTAAGGTGATACTTTGAACATTGGGCTTTTTGCTCAAGACTAATTTGGTTATTTGGGGCCTTTTGTGGTTTCACATGAATTTTAGGATTTTTTTCTAATTCTATGAAGAATACCATTGGTATTTTGATAAGAATACCATTGAATGCATAGATTGCTTTGGATATTATGGATGCTATGACTATTTTAACCATATTAATTCTTAAAATCTATGAACATAGGATATACTTAGAACCATCTTGAATTTTTTCACAAACATCTGTTTTTTATTACAGAGATCTTTCACTTCTTTGGTTAAATGTACCCATAGGTATCCCTAAATAGGTATTGTAAAAGGGATGGTTTCTCTTGATTTCTGTTTTAGATAATTTGCTGTTGGTGTGTAGAAATGTTACTGATTTTTGTATGTTCATATTCTATTGTGCAACTTCACTAAATTCATTTATCTCAAAGTTTTTGGGTAGAAAATTGAAATCATATGGAATATCTTTTCTGAACACAATACAATAAATATAGAAATCTATAGAAATTTTATATCTACATAGAAATTTAACAACATGCATTCAGTGGGTCAATGAACAAGTTGTAAAGGAATCTTAAAAAATTCTTGAGACGAATGATAATGGAAACACAGCATAGCAAAATCTATGGGATCCAAGAAAAGCAGTACTAAGGTGAGCTTATAATAATTAATGACCTACATCATAAAAGGTATAAATATCTGAAATAAATAACTTTATATTACATCACAAGGAATTACAAGAACATAAACAAACAAAACCCAAATTATTAGAAGGAAAGAAATAAAAAGTTTTGGATCATTTGCAGGAAGATGATGAACCTAGAGAATATTATGCTAAGTGAGATCATCCAATCCAAGACAGTCAAGGGTCCTATTTTCTCCCATGTGAAAGCTAGGGAGAAAATAGGAAACAAAAGAGACTTCAGATAAATGAGAATAGTGTCCAGTAGCCTAGTGGAAGGGGGTTGGGGAAAAGAGGTGGGAAGGAGAAAAAGGAGGACTGAGGAAGGGAATAGTTCAAATAATGTTAAGTCCAAGCCAGGTACAGTGGCCCACACCTGTGAGTCCAGTACTTGGAAGGCTAAGAGAGGAGGTTCGCAAGTTTAGGGCCAGCATGTGGTAAATTAGCAAGACTCTATTTAAAAAATATAAATTAATAAATAAAGGGTTGGGGGTGTATCTTAATGGTAGAATGTCCCTGGGTTCAATCCCCAGTACAAAGCAAAAAATAAATAAATAAAATAATGTTATGTCTGTATAGAGAGGCATCATACCAATCTCATAACATATATGGGTAAGGGAGAGGGGGAAATGGGGTAAGATATGAGGGAAATACACCAAGTGATGTATACATGTATGTTTGTATCACTCAATCTCACTATGGATAATTACAAGGCACCAGTAAAAATATAAAAAAAGATTAGAACATAAATAAAATCAGAACTAAAAATACAAAGAATTAATAAAATGAACTTTGCTTTTTTTAAAAAAAGGTAGATAAAAAGGGGAAAATCTTTAGCTAGATTAAGAAAAAAAGAGAGGACTCAAAAAATAGAGATGAGCAAGGATACACTAAAATTAACATCACAGAAATACAATTATTAGAGACTATTATGAGCAACTATGCACCATCAAATTGAAAAGTCTAGAAGAAATTAATGAATTCCTGGAATATACAACTTACCAAGAGTGAACCATGAGGAAATAGAAGGTCTGAACAGACCAATTATCAGTAATAGAAATTAATCAATACTAAAAGTCTTTTTCAATTTTGATAATTTCTATTTTTCTATTTTCTTTTAAAGATTCTAATTAATTAGCATAGAGTTATACTTAAATATTCTTATAACATTGTAAATATACACTTAGTGTGTAGTTATTCCTTTCAACTTCCTATTTAATTTTTTTTCCTTCTTTTATTCTTGGTTTGATTTGCTTCTGAAACAAATAATTTGAATTGGTTAATATTCTATATAATTCACTTATTTTATCTAAAGACAAAGGATTTGGTGAATATATTGTTTTGTTAATTTTTTCTTTTTAAGACTTCCTGTGTTCTTAGTACAAATATTCCTTTCCTCATTTTTAGAATATAATTTATGTTTTTACTTATTTTGACTCTTTAATATTTATTCAAAAGGTTATAAATTTGTCTAATACTGCATGTTTGGCTGAATACCTTCTAATGCTTATAATATACCAGCAAATATTTTAATGACACCTAAACACTTAAATATTAGTAAGAGAGTTTTTATTTGATTAAGTTATTGAGGTGTCTTGGGCTTATATGTAATTCCATTATTAAATTTAAGAGATTTTCTCCAAAAGTATTACCCATCCAAATTTTGGTTTGGAGGATTTCTTAAGGTTTTCTTTTACTTCTGAGTATTTGCCCCAATTTTTGCATAAATATACCTTGCAAAACAGCATTATTTATAAATTAGTTTAATCATTTTTAAAATTTACAGTGCAAACTCTTTATTTTTTTATTCATATCTATCTAGGCTACCAATGAATGAGAAGGCTATTAATCTTACTTATATTGATGGAACTTCTTGTGATTATTTCCTTATATATTTAAAATTATTATTATTGTTTAATTAATTTATAAGCAATCTTTATTGCTTTCTCCTTCCAATATGTTGTATGGATATCTTGTAAATAGGATATAATTACATAATACTCAACACAATATGACTGATATATTGTTTAACTCATTTATTTATTTGTTATTTATTTATTTATTTTTGTGGTACTGGGGATTGAACCCAAGGGCATTTTACCTCTGAGCTACACCCCAAGTTCTATTTTTTTATTCTTTACTTTGAAACAGGGTCTCACTAAGTTGCAGAGGGCCTCACTAAGTAGCTGAGGCTGGCCACAAACCTGCGCTTCTCCTGTCTCAGCCTCCCAAGTACTGGGATTACAAGCATGCACCACCATGCCCGGCTTCATTTCTATTTATTATAACCACTGATAAATTTAGATTTCTGTTATTCTCTTCTATACTATATTCTTATATTACACTAAAAATAATAAAAATACTTTGTCCTGAGCACTATTAAACTGCCATCTCATGTATGTTTTGTGAGGACACTCTGATGGATATACTATTGTTATCTCTGTTTTGAGCTGAGAATTTCAGGATATAATTAAAAGACCAAGCACTTAGATTATGTAGTAGTTTAGAATTCCATTCTGAGCTGGATGTGGTGGCACACGCCTGTAATCCCAGTCCTTGGGGGGCTGAGAGGAGGATTGCAGGTTCGAGGCTAGCCTCAGCAATTTAACAAAGCCCCCAGCAACTTAGTGAGATCATATTTAAGAAAAAAAATAGGGCTGCGGGTATAGCACAGAGGTAGAATGCTTCTGGGTTCAATCCCTAGTACCACAGTAAATAAATACATAGATAGATAAATCTTGTCTGTTTAAGCATAGAACCTCCCCTAAAATTCTTTTGCTACATAGATATTGTGATTTGATTTCTTCCAGACTTTCCTATGATTAGTAAGCTGTTATTTATTAACTTTACTAGCTGTTATTATTATTACTATTCTTATGTGCTCCTGCGGATGGAACCTAGGGGCATTCTATGTCTGAACTACAGCCCCAACCCTTTTTATTTTTTATTTTGAAACAAGGTCTCAGGAAGATGCCCAGGCCTGGCCTCCAATCTCCTGTCTCAAACTCTCAAATACTGGCATTACAGGTATGAACCACTGTACCCAGCTGCTACCTTTATTTTTTAAAACAGTTTTATAACTGTATTTTTAGGTTTAATTTTTAACTGTATTTTTAAGATTAAGAATTGTCTGTCATTGATATTTACCAAAATAGAATTCAGATAAAGCTAAAAAAGCTTTGACTGAGACAAAGAGTGATATATATGGCTAAATGTCAAAATTTAAAACTAGGATAAAACCATTATGAATATCTGTACTTCAAGGAGCATGGTAGCACTCTTCATGAAGCAGAAACTTCAGAAGATGCAAAAAGAAATACACATGAGCACAATAAAAATAGGACTGCGACACAACTTTTATGACAAAGTGATCAAACTATATTAGGATGTAGAAAAGCCTTAGAAATATGTACAACAGCCAAGATTTTTAAAAATACATATAGGTCTTACACACTGAGGATACACATAAAAATGTTTAATTGAGCATACCATAGTTTTCAAAGGAAACAGCAAAAATGTAGATGATTGAAATACTACTTACTGTTTTGAGGGAAGGAAACATTGATACCTATGTATACTGTTTTTATTGCACATGCACAACAATGAAAGCTAGAGACTGGTAGAAAAATTCTAAATAAAATGTTAGTACAATAAGTTTGGCCTACTAAGAAATAATAAGTCATGGCTAAGTTTATTGCAGGAAGATAAGGATAATTTAATATTAAGTAATCAATAAATATGATTCACACATTATGTCATAAATGATACCTTGTGATCAGCTCTATTAATGCTGAAAAGGCATTGAACAATATCCAATACCTACTCCTGATCTAAAAGAAACAAAACAGTTAATGGAAGAGCAATCAATAGATACTTATATAAAATGGTAAAATATACATACCTAATTCTAAAGTCAGCATCTTTTTAAAATATGGAAACATTAAACCCATTTCCCACTAGGATCAGGAACAATGAATGTATATATCATATCACTAATATGATTTTATTGGAGATTTTATAAGTACCAGTAAATGTAATCAAGGAAAAGAAATTGAGAGGTGTCAGCACTGGAAAAAAAGAAATAAGATGATCTCTGTTGTCGCATAATGTGATTGTGTACCTAGACGAATCGAGAGAATCAGTGAGAGCGTACTCAGTGGGGAAGCAAGATACAGAACTATCACACAAAAAATAGCTTTCATTTACCTAACAGTAATCCATTGAAAGATAAAATGTAAGATTATGTTTCAACCAGGAACTAAAAGATCAAATACTTAGGAACACAAATAAAAAAGTTCAAGATTTAGAAAGGATTAGTACATACCTGAATATCTCAATAAGACACCTGAGCACAGGTGTGTCATGGTGAAACCCACTATTCTGTATAATTAATATGCACAGATGACAAAGAGATTTGAATGCATGGAAAGACATTGATGTTCTTAGGTAATATAACTCAATATTAGGAAGAGAACAGTTCTCTTAAAGTTTATGTGTAAATCAAATACAATCTAAATAAAAATTCCTAAAGTAAAATAAATGATCAAGAGTAGAAAGGAAACCCTCTTCAATTAGAAAAATAGGTAAGGTAATATATAATATAAATGAGATATATTATAAATTTGTCTTCTAAATTATGTGGAAGAAGAGATACACTTTAAACATTTTCTGAGATAACTAAATAGCCACTTAGAGAAATATAAATGGGTCAGAAATCTATATATAAAATAAACAAAACTATAGATTTACCAGAGCAAAACATGGATGAATTCCTTTACAATTTGAGGGCATGAAAATCATTCTAATAATTTCTGACTCAAAATTTAAAAACAGTAATAGAAAAGTTTGATAATTTTATGTACAAATGGTCCTCAACTTATGATTTTTTTATTTATGAGAATTTAACCCATAATTTTATGAATTGACAGTGGCAAGAAAGCCATATGGAGTCAGTAGAAGCCATTCATCAAATATTGAATTTTAAGCTTTGCACGAATGACACATGCCTCCAATCCCAGTACTTGGGAGACTAAGACAAGAGGATTGTAGGTTTGAGACCAGTACCCAGTATTTTAGCAAGACCCAATTTCCAAATAAAAAAATAAAAAATAAAAAGGGCTGGTGGTATAGTTCAGTGGTAGAACACCTCTGGGTTCAAGCCCCACACCACAACTTTTTTTTAAGTTTGATCTTTTCTTAGGCTACCAATATGTGGTACAGTATACTCTGACAATTCTGTGAAGTAGCCGGAAGCCACAGGAAGCTCTGTTAGCTTTGCCATCACAAGGGTGAGCAATTGATACGTTACAGTGTTCTGTTTCTAAATTGTGATGTAGGCAGGTTAGGTGTATTCAGTGAATCAGAAGCTGAACATATCAAAAACCAAAAATATATCTAATACACCTAACCTATCAAACAGCATATGTAGCACACAAGTCCATCGTAAGTAGAGAAACACTTGTACATTAACAAAATAACAAACAAAAAAACAAACACCTTGTGTAGGGAGGATTTGGAGGAGGCTACACAAGCAAAATCAAAATGATGAACTAAGAAAAATGTTTTCAATTTTTTATAAGCAAAGGAATAAGCTGGGCGTGGTGGCGCACACTTGTAATCCTAGTACTTGGGAGGCTGAGACAGAAGGATCGCAGGGTTGTTGCCAGCCTCAGCAACTTAGAGAGACCCTGTTTCAAAATAAAAAATAAAATAGGGCTGGGCGTGTAGCTCAGAGGTAGAATGCCATTGGGTTCAATCCCCCCAAAACAAACAAACAAACAAAGGAATAATCTCCAAGTAAATGGGTTTTTATTTTATTTTTTTATTGGTGCATTGTAATCATACATCTTGATGGGTTTCAGGGTAGTAGAAGTATACATACATACTTCAGTCAATTAGCCCTCCCCCAATTCCCACCCCATTACCTCTCTCTTCCCTCCTTCGAATCATGCTCAGCATAGTAGTTGACTTTGATACGTTTATGTACATCCCGTGTATTAAGGTATTTCCCTATTTCCCCCTCCCATCTCCTTCAGTTAGGTCACCTTCTTTACTTATCTAAGGTTTTCTCTGTCTTTGTCCAGAGTCCCTCCTACACCCTATTCTCCCTAGCTTCTGCATATTAGGGAGAACATCCGACCTTTCACTTTTTGTGACTGACTAATCTCACTAAGCATAATGTTCTCTAATTCCATCCATTTCCCTACATATAACGTAATTATGTTCTTCTTTATGGCCGCATAAAATTCCATTGTGTATATATCCCATAGTTTTGTAAACCATTCATCTGTTGATGGATATCTTGGCTGGTTCCATAGTTTGGCAATTGTGAATTTGCAGCTATAAACATAGATATGAATGCATTAGTCTAGTAATTTGGATTTGATTCTTTTGGGTAGATACCTAGAAGTGGTATTGCTGGATCATATGGAAGGTTCATTCCTAGTCTTCTGAGGATCCTCCACACTGTTTTCCAAAGTGGTTGCACTAATTTGCAATCCCACCAACAGTGTATTAGAGCTCCTACTTCTCCACATCCTCGTCAGCATTTGTTAATGTTTGTGTTTTTAATGATGGACATTCTAATTGGGGTTAGGTAAAATCTCAGGGTAGTTTTGATTTGCATCTCTCTGATTGCTAATAATGTTGAACATTTTTTCATACATTTATTGGCCATTTGTATTTCTTTTTTTGTGAAGTGCCTATTTAATTCACTTACTCAGTTTTTGATTGGGTTTTCTTGAGTTCTCTGTATATTCTAGATATTAGTCCTCTATCAGAGGAGTAGATGGCAAAAATCTTCTCCCATTCTGTTGGCTCTCTCCTAAGGTTCTTGATATTTTCCTTTGCTGCAAAGAAGCTCTTCCGTTTAATGCAATCCCACGGATTGATCCTCTTTTTAACTTCTTGTGCCTTTGGGATTTTGTTGAGGAAGTTTTTGCCTGTGTGTTGAAGTGTTAGACCTCTTCAAGTAGCTGGAAGGTCTCTGGTCTAATTTCCAGATCTTGGATCCATCTTGAATTGACTCTTGTGCAGGGTGAGAAAGTGGAGCTTATTTCCATTTTTCTGCATGTGGTTAACCAGTTTTGCCAACACCATTTGTTGAAGAGGCTATCTTTTCTCCAGTGTATATTTTTGGCTCCTTTGTAAAAAATCAATTGGTTGTAAGTGTGCAGATTTGTTTCTGAGTCTTCTATTTGCTCCATTCATCTATGTGTCTGTTTTTGTGCCAATAACATGCTGTTTTTATTACTATGGCTCTGTAGTATAGTTTGAAGTCAGGTATTGTGATGCTTCCTGCATGATTTTTGTTGCTGAGAACTACTTTAGCTATTCTGGGTGTTTTGTTGTTCCAAATGAATTTAAGGAGTGATTTTTTTCTAGGTCTCTGAAGAATGACCTTGGTAAATGAATCGGTATTGCATTGAATCTGTAGATTACTTTTGGAAGAATGGTCATTTTGATGATATTTATTCTGCCTATCCAAAAGCATCGGAGGTCATACCATCTTCTAAGATCTTCTTCAATTTCTTTTTTCAATGTTTTATAATTTCCCTTGTAGAGGTCTTTTACCTCCTTGTTTTAGGTTTATTCCTAAGTATTTTAATGTTTTGGGGATATCATGAGTGGAAATGTTTTCTGGATTTCTTTTTCAGTGGATTTATGGTTGACATATAGAAAAGTTTCTGATTTTTTAAGATTGACTTTGTATCCAGACACTTTGCTGAATTTGTTGATCAGTTCTAAAAGCCTTTTTGTTGAGTTTTTTGGGACTTCTAAGTTAAACATCATGCCATCTGCAAATAGTTTCATTTCTTCTTTTCCTATTTGCACTCCTTTGATTTCCTTCTCTTGCCTTACTGCTCTAGCTAGAGTCTCTAGTACTATATTGAAAAGGAGTGGTGGTAGTGGACACCCTTGTCTTGTTCCTGTTTTTAAGGAGAACTCTAGTAGTTTTTCCCCATTCAACATGATGTTGACTGTGTGCCTATTGTATATTGCCTTTATGATGTTGCGGTATGATTCTCTGCAGTGTTTTTATCATGAATGGGTATTGGATTTTGTCAAATAGTTTTTCAGCATCTATTGAAATGATAAAGCAACTTTTGTGTTTAGTTCTGTTTATGTTGTGGATTACATGGATTATTTTTCATATGTTGAACCAGCCTTGCATCCCTGGGATGAACCCAATTTGGTTATGGTGTGTGATTTTCTTGATGTGGTTTTGAATGTGCATTGCTACTATTTTGTTTAGAAGTTTTATGTCTAAGTTCATCAATAATATAGGCCTGTAGTTTTCTTTTCTTGAGCCGTCTTTATTTGGTTTGGGTATTAATGTGATGCTGGCTTCATAGAATGTATGTGGGAGAGTCCTGTTTCTTTCTATTTCATGGAATAGATTGAGGAATATTGGGATTAGTTTTATATAAAGGTTTTATAAAATTCACCTGGGAAACCATCTGGACCTGGGCGTTTTTTTGAGGGTAGGCTCTGTATTGCTGCTATAAACTCTTTGATTGCTATTTGTCAATTTAAATTTTCTATATCCTCTTGATCTTAGGAAGGTTGTACATGTCTAGAAATTTGTCAATTTCTTCTAGGTTTTCCATTTTCTTGGAGTATCATTTTTCAAAGTCATTTCTAATAATCCTCTGGATTTCCACGCTGCTGGTGGTAATATCACCTTTTCATCTTTTAGTAATTTGGGTTGATTCTCTTTTTCTTTTGATTAGGTGGGCTAGTGGTTTATCTATCTTTTTTTTTTTTCAAGGAACCAGCTTTTGGGTTTGTTGATTTTTTGTATTTGTTTTCATTCTCTACTTCATTGATTTCAGCTCTGATTTTAATAATGTTCTGTCATATATTGGCTTTGGGGTTAGACTGTTCCTGTTTTTCAAGGGCTTTGAGGTGTGTCATTAGGTTATTTATTTGGTGATTTTCTGTTCTTCTTATGTGATCACTGAGTGCTAATACTGCCTTCAGAGTGTCCCAGAGATTTTGATATATTGTGTCTCTGTTTTTGTTTGTTTCTAGGAATTTCTTAAATTCTCCCTTTATTTCTTCTCTGACCTATTCCTCATTCAGCAGTGTGGTATTCAGTCTCCATGTGTTTATGAGATTTCTCTGGGTCTTCTTATAGTTGATTTCTAGTTTTATTCCATTATGGTCTCAAAAGATGCAGGGGATTATTTCACATTTTTTGAACTTGCTAGTACTCACTTTGTGGCCTAGGATATGGTCTATTTTAGAGAAGGTTCCATGAGCAACTGAAAAAAAAGTGAATTCAGCTATAGTTGGTTGAAATATTCTGTGTGTGTATAGTAGGTCCATTTGGTTTATGGTGTTCCTTAGGTCTGAGGCATCTTTATTGACCTTTTGTCTTGAAGATCAATCTATTGGTGTGAGAGGGGTATTAAAGTCTCCCAATATTATTGTATTAGGATCCGTGTGTGACTTAATGTCACGAAGAGTTTCATTTATGAAAGTGGTTGCACCTATGTTTGGGGCATAAATGTTAACTATTGTTATACCTCTTGCTGGATTGTTCCTTTTATTAGTAAGAAATGACCTACTTTGTCTCTTCTTTTTTTATGTTTTTATTGGTGCATTGTAGTCTCACATCACAATGAGTATCAGTTTGGTGTTAACATGCATGCACACAGCTCTTGGTGTCCCTCCCCCCCCCCCGCCTCCCCCCCACATGTAGCACTGAGAATGATGTTGGTATAATCTCATATATACACATTGTTTATGACAGTAATTCCATAGATTCACTACTTTCTTACCCTTCCCCTTCCCTTGTACCCCTTCCCTTACACCACTGAGGGTTCTCCATTGTCATCGGAGTCCCTTTTGTGTCCACACTACTCCCTAAGTTGCGCATATTAATGAAAACATATGACCCTTTATTTTTTGTGATTGGCTAATCTCACTTAACATAATGTTCTCCAGATCTTTCCATTTTCTTGCAAATGCTGTTATTTTGTTCTTCTGTATTGCTGAGTAGAATTCCATTGTGTGTATTTCCCATAATTTTGTAATCCATTCATCTGTTGATGGACATCTAGGTTGGTTCCATAATTTGGCCACTGTGAATTGTGCTGCTGTGAACATGGGTATGCATATATTACTGTTGTTTTCCAGTTTCAATCCCTTTGGTATGATACCTAGTAGTGGAATAGCCGGATCATATGGTGGACCCATTCCCAGTTTTCTGAGGAATCTCCACACTGATCTCCACAGTGGTTGAACTAGTTTGCAATCCCACCGACAGTGTAGAAGAGTCCCAATTTCCCCACATCCTCACCAAGATTTGTTGTTGTTTGACTTGTTAATGCTTGCCATTCTAATTGGGGTCAGATGAAATCTTAGAGTAGTTTTGATTTGCATCTCCCTGATTGCTAATGATATTGAACATTTTTTCATGTATCTATTGGCCATTTGTATCTCTTCTTTCGTGAAGTGTCTATTCATTTCAGTTGCCCACTTCTTGATCGGATTGTTTGTTTTCTTAGTGTAAAGTCTTCAAATTCAGCAAAGTAGCAGGATACAAGATCAACCTAAAAAATTCAGTAGCTA